>JAAPAO010000101.1:17304-77816 GCA_013115145.1 Perkinsus chesapeaki
CCTGTTAAGGGCTGCGTTGGCGGCCATTCTAGTGAGCTACCTGTTAAGGGCTGCGTTGGCGGCCATTCTAGTGAGCTACCTGTTAAGGGCTGCGTTGGCGGCCATTCTAGTGAGCTACCTGTTAAGGGCTGCGTTGGCCACCATTCGACATGGCATATATCTTGGGGCTAGACGGGCTGCTTACTGTAGGCAAAGGCTTAGCAATCTGGTGATGTTGGGAAGTTATATGACATTATGAAAGATCTGTAAAGTATACTCACTGAATTGGTTCGGCTAACAAACTGCTTTATGATGAATTAGCTATGCAACTGATAATTAGGCTTGAAGAAATTGTTAAAGGTTGAGTTTTAGTGTTGGATTAATTGGAGGATATTTTTAGGTTGAAGCTCGAAAGATTCTATCTAGGTTGGTAGTACGTCATCCGAAGTATTTTGTAAAATATGTCTGTATCATCCAATAACGATGAGCTTCGGGCAGCCTTAAATCGTCGCTTAGCAAAGCGAGCTCATAAAGTAGTACCACTCAGTCCAGCAGGAACTTATTATCGATTCAGGATGCTACTAAACCACCACAGCAGCATAGGTCCATATTTGGGAATGATGATGGTAAGGGAGCGGTATGAATACTACTATTATTAGTCATATTGTTATTAGGGATGAGCTCAGTCAACAGCACTAAATCTGAGGTAAGTTATTTATAATAGTTAACATTTAAAATGTTGGAAGATCAACACTGGGGTCGATCAATGAACCTATGTGCAAATTCAGAATCGATTCCACAATTACTCTTCGCACGTTGCTGCAATCGATTGTGAATCTATCCTCAATGGATCTAATGAACAGGGGGACTGCTCGATTAGGCTATGGGGGTTAGGACGGCGGGATTAAGCGAACTAATGGACCATATATCTTCCTTTTTATGAACTAGTCGCATCATTGTTTTTTCAGAGTCGACCATCATCGCAGCCCCCTAATAGATCTATTGATAAGAGTAAGTATCTCGTTGAATTCATGAGGCTATATTATTTATCTAGGAGCTTCAAGCCCGCCAACAGCTGGCATGTTTAATACTTCGGAAAGGAAAGGCAGCAGCACTTTGGCGCCTGCTAATGGTAGGGAGCTAGTCAACTCTGAGGTTCTCATTGTGAAATGATGCCGAAGTATTGGTCGGTCGAAGAGAAGTAAAGGAATGGTAACGCTTAGCAACATGCTCGCCGCGTAATAGTCCAGTATTAGAAGATACCCAAGCTAGGTTGATAAATGGAGAGTGGACAACTCGTTGACTAAATAGAGAAATATATATATTATTGTTGAAGTCATATGCATAAATAGTGCGTCAATAGGCGGTGTTAGTGTGCCGATTTGAGAACCAGTCAAACCGGGCTTGGATATATCATCGGGACTGTTGGTGTTGTGCGTCAGAGGCAAAGCGTTCCTCTACTCCAGCTGGTCTACGATGGTTTAGTAAAGGATCACATGACCAAGCTCAAGAGGAGGAGCAAGGGGAGCTCAGCAAGCCTAGGACCAGTAGTGTAACGGAACAGGTAGTAAAAGTGGGGACTGGGGGGAGGGGGAAGGGGGAAATGGATAATACAGACCTAGGCGAAAAGGGGTGTATAAGGGGCATTATTGGGAAATAATTGTGGAAAGCTATAATGGGGGATTTGGAGTTTGTGAAGTGATTGAGAGAAATGAAGTATGGTTGTGTATGTGTTATAGTAGTGCTAGGGGTCTAGTGAGCCATTGTGTAGAGTAAGGCTGTCGGGGATAGTCCGGAGTCTGTTGTTAGGACGGCTCCTATCCTAGCATGTTAATAAATCGTTATCATCCCTTGCAATCTCTTCAGGGCAGCGTTCTTTCTGTATTACCTAAGAGTGGTTCCCATAGGCAATCAGCTGACTCTTCTGATTCCACTCAACCTCCTCCAGCGGAGGAGGCACGTCCCAGGCAGTTGCCGCGCACTTCATCCGTACTAGTCGCGAGTCTCGAGGCCTTCGATTGGGCAGGTTAATTGATAGTTGTTGAATTTCAGACCAAAACTCGGAGTGCAGTTGATGCAGTAGTTGGCGGAAATGTGGTAGGAATTAGTGCATAGTAGAAATGGGAAGTGGATTGATTAGGCTGGTGCGGCGAACGGTGATGAGGATGGGGATGCTAGGACGGCTAAGGCATCGATTGCCGGGGTTCATATGGAAGGGTATCTTTCAAAGCTTAGCTCCGGAACAGTAAAGAGATGGCAGAAAAGGTGGGAGGTTCAAGCGAGGTTTTCATGTCGAAAAAGATACGCAGGTATTTCATACTGGAAGGCGGATATTTGGGGTATTTGAAAGCACCTGGCCCAGCGGACTTAGCGAAGAAAACGTTCGATCTGTCCAAGGCGAGGTTGGTGAAATATATGCTACTCACACACTATTAACCGGTTTTAGTAATGTCGAGAAGGCGGAATCTGACGACCCTAATAGCGCCGATTTTAACCTTATTTATAGTAAGCTTTAGTACAGGGACGGACAAAAAGGGAATGGTTACGTTCCAGATGAGAATGTTTACAATATGAGGGCACCGTCGGTGGGGGAGATGAGGAAATGGATGAACTCTATACAAATAGTTATTGCTGCCACGTAATAATGTGGCGCGCGGTCATGGCAGGTGATAAGTGGATGGCAGATATAATGGAGGACGAGGAGGGATGGAAGGGGCATCGGAGGTTGATAGGATGTCTGATTCGGCGCCGAGTAGTAGGGTGGGGAGGAGGGGGCTGGTATAGGAAGGAAGTGAGCTGATTAGGAAGGTATCTTGATAGAGAATAATAACAAAGGCGTCAGATGTTACCGAAGATATTATTCACGTAGCTTGGAGATTCATCGTATTGCCGATGACGAGATGTGGCTAGATGCGTGTTCTAGGTCGTAGTAGTGCTTGTTAGCCAGTTTGGAAGCGTAAATACAGAAATGCTCACAGAGGAGGAACTCTCACGGCTTGTGCGGTTCTTCGATGTTGAGGTGGACTTCCTTTTGGGTGGCTAGTAGTTAGTTAATGCTTTATAATGTCCTGTATTAGGTCTTGGGGGATCATCAGCATCTGTCGGGCGTATGAATTCAGTTAGCTCTCCGAAGCCTGTGACCAGTAGTAATATGCCATCTACTATATGGGAGGTAATAGGGAGGGAGGAAGTGGGCGCTTATTATTGGTTGTTATTAGTTTGATACGGAGAGATTGGATAGGATGTTTGAAGAGGAATGGTTTGATGTTGTTGAGGAGCTGAAGGATGGTAAATGCGATAAGGATGAAATGGGTAAGTTATGCGGGGAGACGGTATTGATGAATTCGGGTTTTGAAAACCCGAAACCCGGATAAGACTTGGTGTGAGGATATTATCATAGCTGAGAGTGATCATCATGAACCAATATAATTGTATGGCCCTCAATAGTTGATACAAAGTGCCTCGATGCAGTAGTATATTAATAAGTATTAATAATATTAAATATCATTCACTTCATCATTTATTACAATCAATTCATATTATTAATGATTATATCGACTATTATTAATAGTTAGCAGCATGGTCATATCTTCCTCCTCCTACTACTGTGTGCGCGTCTTCCTTACCTATACATAACTAATTGATATGACAAAAGGATTTAAGATATTAGTTTTCCTTTTATTAACTTAATAGCCCTTCATAAGTCTCTAAATTGGCTTATTTATTGTAGCGGTATCAACAAGTAAGATGATAGATGGTGTGACAAGATGTGGTGGTGATCTATATGCTACCCTGGCCAAGATGGATACCAATGCTTATGTAGTAGTGGAGGGGGGATGGGTTAATAGTACGCTGCCGTTCTACCGTTTATATCTCCTTTTATTGGGTGTCTAGGGAAAGGGTGGTGTGTGGGGAAGTTGATATAAGGATGCTTCGATGTCTCGTTTTACCGTCTTCCTGCTGGGGCTTGGGATTTATACTTTGCCGTCTTGAGAGTAATAAATGATAGTAAATATGTTTGACTTGTATATCACCATATACTCTTCGATTGGTAAAGGGGGTGAGTAGTTGCCGAATCGAGCCGGAGGGTGGATTTTACGGACGTTTAAGAATAGTCGGCGAAAGATCATTGATGATAGTGAATTCGGGAATGGTGTTGTAGTTGAGCTGTATCGGAAGTAAGATGTATTATTATCGGTGATGTTCAGACTACCATAAATTATGACGATGCTCATATTGCCATAGAGAATAGGATAAAGAGCTCATCAGAGGCCAAAGATCAATGCTTATCAATAGTACAGGAATATATGCAAAGATTGGCTGGATATATTAATAAGTAATGAGAGGCAGGAGAGGGGAGGGGGGGGGGTCGGTTGAAAATCCGGGTTTCGAAAACCCAAAACCCGAGTTAGAGAGAGGATATTGACATGGTGAATGGTAATCATTGATTGATATAGTTGTAGGAGCCTTTAGAGGGTGCAGCAATAACTCATACCAATCCTTATATCTTGTTACTTTTTGTTGCTATCATTAGTATTGTTTTCTATGCAGTAGATGGAAAATATAAAAGTAATAATAATAATAATAGATACTGATAATTCAGTTTAGTGGTTTACCATTATGTACATAGTAGTTTAAAATGTATAGTGCTGCTGCTGCTTATGACGATAAATGATATGTTATAAGATCCCAGAGCTTGGTCCAGTCGTACGGATAAGTGATAGGAAAAATGTTCTAATTGACGATAGACAATAGACCGTCCGATAGGAGATATAATTGTAGAGCGAAACATGAACTGGATTTCTTATGTTTACAACGCTTGATTCTCTGGCTGTGACTCCATGGTGGGGGCACGAGGTTAATCTTTGGCAGGTGGTTGGATATCCGAGCTCAATGGAAGATGCATGAGAGCCATGGGGAGTCATCAGGTCTATTCAGTAGTAAAAGCAAAGGTCCTATAAAGGTAATATGCAGTACTATTATTATCGTAGTTGGCAACCTTGTGCTTTAGCCCATGGCTGCTCCGGTGTTATCGTCGGACTTCCCGGCCCTGCTGGAGGCGGTTGCACGGTTACGGTCTGAAATTGACAAGTTGTTTTCGATGGACGAGGCAAATTCCAAGGTAAGTTTCACGGCTGGAAAAATTGTTTTTTTCCGAGATTTTTCGTCGGAAATCTAACAGGTTAAATGTACTTGTGCGATTGTTCCTGATCCTAAGGTCACACCACCTGACGGCAAACGGGACAGCGTATCTTTGCGCACTCGGAAGAAAGCAGAATGTCCTGTCCATAACGGGTAAGTGTCCACTGCGTTGGTGGTGTTGAATTGATATGCATCATATCAGGCCATATCAGGAATGGCGGCGGCAGTTGGAGGCAGTTCTACAAAGGCTAGGATCGGAGCTTGAGGTAACCGGGGAACGGGTTGGAGAAGGAGGTTGCATTGGCTGTAGTGATAATAATACGGGTATTATTAAATACTAGTTATGAGCAACTTTAATGTTATATGCGTTGGTTAGTAGAATAGAATATGCCTGAAAAATAAAAACCGATAAAATTGCATAGAGGTGAATTTCGAAGTTTGTTCAGTGATCCTGTGCCATATGGTGCATCTGCGTTAGTGATATAAGCAAAGATAATATAATTTATATTCGGTATCATTTTAAAAATATAATGTTAATTGGGCATGCTGCATCAGTGGGCGGCAGCGGCGGTTTAGTATAAAGAGCAGTGTAGGCGAGAGGATTCATGTCTATGCGCCTTATAGCTGAAATGCCTCCTCCTCCTACGATTCGCTAATGCTTGATTGTGATTTAGACAGCGGTGATTGAAGAGCTGGATAAGCAACTGCAAACAACTAATGTATGGGAGCCTAAATGTCAGGGGTCCTTGGGAGAAGGAGTGCATGGCCCTAAATTGGTAAGGAGTTTGCGGAGGGAGCGGTATGAGACAGTTGTTGTTGTAGATATTGGACAGAGGACAGTACTATCTTACAACGTCATGGACGCCACATTTGTTGAAGATAATAAGAGGTGTGTCATAGAAGAGCATGAGATTAGCTTATTACGTGGCAACTAGGCGAGCTCGTCGTTTGTTTAACCGAGGAACTCAGTTCGCTTGGAACTTGTATTAGATATAAAACTAAAGGAGATTCAACTCTCCGAGGTACATTCGCTTTCAGACCATCTGAAAGCGTCTGGGTAGGAATCGTTCATGCTTATAGGGGAACATAAAACGTCTCAAGAGGGCATGGAGTTGACATTTGCTCTAGGAGAGAATCAACTATCGGAACTGCCACCTCTGTTAAAGAAGACATTTCTGCAAGGGTAGATTGGTGTACCTACTCACCAAGCCTGCCGAGCTAGCATTCAATAAGCCGCGGTTTCCTTCATACATACTCACTATGGGCGATGGTGCACTCGGGAGTGTGCGAAGGCTTCTTCTCGTAGTTCAATTACTTTTATCATCTCTCAGCAACTTTCGATGTCCAAGCTACCACAGTTCGTTCACATCCTTGCAGTGCCACCATCATAACGGAACACACCATCAGTGGTGTTGTGGCGGTTATCAACTGCGCATGGTGAGCCATGGAGGTGGGATGGGAAAAGGGTTTCACGGCGGTGGATTGGTCAGGCGACTGATGAAAAATCGAGTTGCCCGGACAACTTCGGCGATCAATCACAAGAAGGGTATAAAGGGCAAGGCCTCTGGTAAGATTTGAATTTCGTGGCGCGCGGTAATCTGGCTCGCTTAGCTGCCCTTGGGAAGGCAAAACGGACCAGTCAGAAGTACACGTACTCTGGCAGTTCGAGCGCGGCGCAGCAGGCGGCGAGCAGCCCGGTTGATGATGATGAGTCGCCGGATCCACAGAAGAGTGGCGGCAGCTCCTCGAAGGGATCGATACCGCCGCTTGACTTTATGGTGGCATTTTCGAATGAGGCTGGTGTAGGCTAGTTAGTGGGGAGGGGAGGAATAGATTTGTGAGTTATCAGATGATATCTAGTTATTGTGGTACGACTGCTGATGATTTGAACTCGAGAAGGACACCGGAGACTCAAGGTGAGAGTTCGCTAAGGTCTTCGAGTTGGCACTACAGCGTAAAGCGAACCGGTATGGAAATTAGTTTTTTATGGCTTGTAAGAGCGAGTACGGGAAAGGTAGTTAATGGACCAGAACTTCTGTAATTCTGAGCTGGAATCAGGAGGGTTCTCGGTACGTTCATTTGCATGTAGCGAAATTGCCGCAGAAGAAGGGTGTTGTCTAACACCCGAGACTATTCATCTCACTTCACTTTCTGGCCATTTTTGCGCAGTACCGTGAGAATCCCAGTGTCTTGCAGTGCCGTGAGAATCCCAGTGTCTTGCAGTGCCGTCCCAAGCACGCCCTAGATTTCCCTCGTAGTCGCTGAAACATCACAACTCTACAATAGTATTGTGATTCTCCTTGTTCCTTTTAGTGTATGGAGCGTGCATGGCTGGTCTATCCAAGGCTTTTGGTAATCTTGCCCAGGAGACCGGCCATCACATAGCAGAGGTGTATTTCAAACCTAAATATAAGTAAGGGAGGCGAGAGGGCCGGATGGTTTTGGGAAAGTGGATGGGGAACGCCTTGAGCTCAAGCGGATATCACAACGCTTGGCGAGAGGGCTAGAGGGCGATGATAATACTTTGTGGAGTGGTGATGCTGCTGTTTTTAGAAAGATTTTGCTGCTCCGATTGGTAATAGGATGGTAATATTATTATCCTCTGAAATACGGAGAGTGCTAGGAAAATTATGAAACGTGGAGTATAGTGTACTTGGAAACTATAGTAGTAGTATAGTAAGTTATAATGAATAGTCAAAGGAATATTACCGTAGTAGCGAGATATAGTATCATATATAGATATACATGAAGTCTTATATATATTACTACGACTATCATTAAGAGAGGTTACTCAAATGTGTTATAGTCTACCTCCATCCTGTTTCAGGTCGGTGATTTCTAAAGCTTTTAATAAAGATAGATTGATGGTGAGGGTTGAGACGCCTATGACGGAATCTGTTAGGAATGCTGGGGTAAGGTGGTCAAGGGGGAGAAGGCGTTGAATGTAGAGGGTGTTATTATTAGGCATTTGCTCAACAGTTGAAGGAGCAAGGTGCTACGGAGGCTACTAATTCATATGCAGTAAGTGGTTAAATGGGGACAGCGACACAATTGGAGACATTTGGGAAAACTCGTCGCATTTTTTATGAAGAGAGCTTTGTATAAAGTCCAGTTGCATTTTCATACTGGGAACAGCAGTAACTGTCAGAAAGAGCATGATGTTGCTGACAATGGATAATATTGAGCGGCAAATATCTAAGCTTCAAGCTCGCTCAATGGGATTCCTGTTTCATGTCAGATTCGTGGTGTGCTCGATGTTATCGTTTCTGGGTATATAAAATCATTGTGCGAGAATAAGCCGAAGTTGGATAGATTTCCTAAACTGCCGGATGTGATGGCTGCTGATGAGGCATTGGTGGTGGACTATTTTACCAACCACAAAGTCGGAGCTCTGGACAGGACAGAGTGAGTTTCAAATGGTTCATGTGGGGCTCTGCTGGCCTACAGGACAAGAAATTATTGAGGAATTTGATAAGGTTCTGGTAGATCTTTTGCAGCGATAAGCTTTAACTTTCTATTGCCATTCGTGGGGAATGAGAAAGGTCGCCGGGCGGGGTGATTGATTGGTGTATCTCTCTTTTCAGTGTAAACAAGTGCATTGAAATAAATGCTACTATACGATCCTTTCTTACCGATAATGATATTAATTTGCTGATGGTTCACTACTTGGAGGCAACTCGGTTAGTTGGAGCGTCGAAGGCTAAGAAGATAGCAAAAGCGGTAAGCGGTAGCTTCATGACTTGGACTAGTTTGGGTTGTTGGTGACGTGATGTATCACGGGATGGAATTGAATGGGGAAGATATGATACCTTCTGATGCGCAAATGAGTTACTTGATGAGGGGGCATCGATGCAGTGATTCAGGTTGTATCTATGAGATCAGCACAATGGAATAAGAAACAGCGTAGTGATATACTTAAGCAGTTAACGAGAAGTCAAGGTAGGTCTTCGGGGTGGTTGCGTCATACCGTATTTTCGTATAATCACATTTGTAGGTGGCGCAACTACAATGTCCAGTGATGAGAGTCCTTAATAATGGAGCTTTGTGTACTGATAAAATAGTGCTTGTTGTATAAAATTTAAATCAGTGTTTCATTAAATGTTCAGTTAGTTGATGATGAGTTAAGTAAATTAATTATCTGGTGGTGGTGTTCGATATAATGGGTACGTGTAGTGTCGTCTTTAGTGATGAAATGTACCAGTAGGGTGACTCACAAACCTGATGACAGTGATCCACTGGGATCATCCCAAGCTTTGATAGCATTCACTCTGTACTATTACTAACAGATTAAGGTATCACTGTTATCATGCTTTACTGGGCTTGTTAACAAACTTACTCAGTTGAAGACTTGAACATACTTACTCATTGCGAGCCCTCGCTGGGTCAGATGCACTTTCTAGGGCCATTTTTATTAAAAGAAGGTCAAGAATAGCAGATAGAAACAATAAGCAGTAGATGAGCGTTCCCCTGTTTGGTACTGGTGCATGTACGTGGAATATATTAAGTATATCTTATTAATTCGATTTATAGCAGAGCGTGCGGAGGGTGCATTACATTCAATTGAGCCTACTAAAATAATCAAATTTATTCTTCTTCAATCGAACTGGAAAAGCCTAGGGGTGTTTGCCCCCGATCTTCCTTCGGCGACTTGTCGAAGAACGCTCGTCCTAGTTTATTTGCTTATTTGCCACACTTTCCACAATGCGATGGAAAGTCTACGGGCGATGATGCTTTAAATGAAATCAAATAAAACATATACTCTTTCCTTAGACTTCAAGCCTTGAAGCTATGGAGCCAAGATACCTTGACGTGAAGATGAGGTCTTTCAAGAGGCAAGTGTCGTCTCGTAACAACATTGTTGGGTACATACGGTATTGAGTCGATATAAGATCTAATTCAATGGCTCCCACTTTTGCCTTGCTAATCTTACTAGGTTTGTTACAAATCATTTGTATCACTTCACTAAAATGTCACATAGCGGTTCGATGTCTACTATTCCCGCAGCACCGCCCCCAACAGTGAGCGATGCTGTCCTCTCTGGTCATCCTGATGTCAATCAAACGTGTATTGAGAATACAATGGAAGATGAGATGTTAATGTGAGAAACGGTATGCTTGTCTGCTGATGAGATATATCAATCGCTTTACGAAAATAATTTGTTGTAAGCTATGATGAATCAAATTTAATTCAGGACGTCCAAGTTTGCTCCTCGATTTCGAAGAGACTTTACGGAGACGGTGGATTCGGCGATGCCCACTCGTGCTCCTCCCGATGATGGCACTGTTGAGGAGTTCGATGAAGAGGTAAGCCAATACTTGGCTTGAAGGAATAGAGAATCTTGCACACAATAGTTTCACAGAGTCATTCCACCACAACGCATATTGAATCGACATCGAATCCACCGCCTTGGAAATCGCTGGCCTTATAATGGGAGTCTTATTATTCCTACATTTCTTTAGTATTATCTCAAGATATCTATATACTAGTGGCTTTTTCAATGTTTTTTCATCAACCTTAAGCGATAAGTTGGGACTATCCTCGGCCGTTCATAGCGGTAGATTTGAAAACGTAGGTAGTAATTAAAAACCTGATATCCTTAGTATGAGTTTTGGCATATTATTATATTACCGTAATCAGGGCCCATGTACGGGAAATCGAGTTAGTTGCGGCCCTGGGCCGCGTAATATTATTACGTATCGGCCTGGGTTACACAGAACCTTCTTGTAACGGAGTTGGTATTATACGTCAACTTTGCCAAGTATAGAGCGGCACTCGGTATCTCTAGTCTTTCGATTTCTCCTCGTGTTTCTTCAGTGTGAGAAGTATCTGGCCAGTCACCCTGACTTCATGCGAACTCTATGGCACGATAGGCTTGTACAGAGACAGACGGGTCTGTTGGAGAAGCATATGCAGATGACACAACGTCAGCATCAGGACCTTACAATGGCTATCAAACAGGTAGGGGAACTGCGTACCGGCTGTGCCTCTGGCGGCTCTCGTTCAATGTACTCTTGTGTGATAACTTTTGGACCAGCATGCTTCTGGATTTGACAGCTCTCCTGGCCCAAGCTTTTACCCATTTAGTTTTAATGATTTCCTCGCGCAATCCAACTTGATGTTGCGGTCGCTCTGAACGTTTCCGACATCACTTAATTCCGGACGGGATTGTTTCCGGATTGTTTCCATCCTAGGTGTAATAACCCTAGAATGCATCGTGCACTGATGCTCATCTCACGGCTTCTTGCCACCTGCTCAGAGCAGGCTGGTCTTACAACTTGCGGTGCCGGAGGCGCTACGTCAAGACCACCCTCAGTGGTATCCGTCTGTCGGACGGCTTAGGCGAAGCCATTCAGCGTGCAAAAAGCATACTGATACAATGACTGATTTACACCTGATTGGTGTAAATACAGGAGCATTGTAGGCATCACGCGTGACATACGTTGTCCGACGCGACATAGCATCTATTTACCATGATAAAAGTGTGGATTCACGGAATAGCTCCGTGGACCCAACGAGATGCTCCACTGGAGCTGCTGTCTTTTTGCATGGTAGTCTAATTGCTTGGGTCTCTCTTGAAGCTGTGGAACCGGTAGTTTTGACGACGGCACCAAACTGATCAGTGTACAGGATCGCTTCATTCCGGTGGAGACTGTACTACCAGTTACCGAGTCGGTAATACCGACTCGCTACCAGTGAGGTGGAAATTAACAACCAGTGAACAATATTGACTACATTAATATCAAGTGATGTGACCATGGTGCGCTGCGGCATGAGAGACAACAGGTGCACCGGCGCTCTCTGCGACGGCCAATATGTGAAGACAGCGGTTGCTCTTGTGTCACAGCCGCACGCGATAACGTTTGGGCAGTAGAATGGTAACTTCGAAAGACGTACCATTGAATCAATGACATTGGCGTGACATCTATAACTGCCGCTAAGATCGCCAAGCTGAGGCGAGAGCTGCGGCTTGGGCTCTATACCACTAGTCATATGTATGGCTATCAAAGTACGAATACATTATATACTATGGTCGCTCGAAGGAATTTCAGTTGCAGTTCAATAGTCAACGGCTTTTGTTTGTATGAGATGATTTAACCATCGCATAATGGTTTGTATATGAGATTGATCTAACAAACTAAACAAAATAATCAACTGTATAAGATTTCGTTGGCATTCTTGTAAAAATGGAAAATGCGAATTATATTATGAAAATAAGAATATTATTAAAAAATATCAAAAGACTGTTGATACTTTCGATATTGTGAGGAAGACACTGCTATGATCTTCAACTCTGTTCCTTCTCTTTGTTTGATCAGAAACATTCCTTCTAGCATGAGTATAGTGTAATACTATTGAATTTAAGCAATGTCGTACTAGGAAAGACTCGCTACTACTCCTGTCGAGGAGAGATAAGACAGAGTAGACTACTGCCAGCACTGTAGGTGCTATCTATGCAAGTTGATGGTATGAGGAGGAAAGTAGAGGAAAGCGATCAGCAGCTGGACAATGCACGAGATAGAGCGCAGAAGGAAGCACAGGACAAGCTGGAAGTAAGAATGCATCGAGGGGCTTCGAAGGTTACAGTAGAAGCATGAAGTGTGCACCCATCGATTCTGGCTCGGTGCTGCTGTTGGAACCCATCGCTCTCAATATCGGCATTATATTTGCTGCTCAGCTCCACTGTGTGATTTAGGGGTTGTTCATGTTTGTGTACAGTTGGCTCTAACACTGCTTAATGAGAGAAGTGAGAGGATAGTGGAGCAGCTTAAGAATGGAGCTAACTTCGATGCGGCTTTGAAAGCTACTGTGAAAGAGATATCGAAGGCACGGACAGCAGAGGAAGAAACTAAAGAAAATTGTTGTAGACGTCATAATTGTGCAGGAGCGGCTTCAAGTGAGTTTATGCTAGTGGGATCGGGGGATCTTCGCTAGCTGAGAATGTCATAAAATGTCGCTTCTAGTAAAAGAGTCATGGCCCTTGGAAAAACGTCCCTAGGCCGACAGGAAACATCGAAAGGCTTTCTCTTCTGAGATGGTGACTCTGAGTAGGCTTAGCGAGAATCACAAAGAGCACGTGGCACGGCAGTGTGCAGTACCTATTACAGTTTATAGTGAATCATCACATTAGAAGTTCCAGCCTAGATCCATACATGTGACGTACTATAGGATAGAGATTATAGTGAGATTTGAATACATATGCGCCAAGCGGTATTCCTGTCAGGTCCAACAGGCTCCCCATCAGTTATGGCCGGATTAAAGAGTGAGCTGAAACTAGTTCAAAGGCAGCTGGATGAGGTAAGCTCAGGCTCTCATCGCCCTCAGTTTCTAGTCTATATGGTGGTTGTAGTTGTTCCAATAGCTCTTTCTCCCATTGCACCTTATTGCGACCTTATTGCAAACATAGAAAGTTGGTAATACAGTATACCCCTCCGGCTCGCGACGTATTCCGTTGAGCTTGCTTTTTGTGGAATTAAGTTTGTGTCTCGAATCTCCGCAGGTCCTAACCCGAGCGGTAACCATGCGTACCGATGCTGTCCTAGAGGCAGATAAAGCTAAGCAAGTGGGTAGCCTTCCGACAAGAGGCGGAGGCGACAGCACCCAAAGCCGGCTCCCTGCTGGCAGTCGAGTGCAGGTAGGGCAGCTCGACTGAGACTAGCGTTGCTTGTGTGGCTCCAGATTGGCGGCTATTACGATGGGGTTCGGTCTGAAGTTGATGATATCATGGCTGAAGTGAGAAGTATAAAGTGGACATTTGACGGCGATAAAAGCCTCGTCGATTGGGAGAAGAAAAAACTGAAGGAAGTCGACAAAAGCACGCCAATGCGGCGCCCAAGAATGCGGAAGGTTCGAACTTGCGTCTGTACTGAGTCGCCGAACGCCGTTCCTTCCCGCAGCCACCGCCTGTACACTACTCTGACACTCGTGTCCCAATGGGTGACGGTGAGGCTCCTGCGGGTGGGCTTGGGGTGGAAGGTGAGTTAAGTCCTGCTCCGCTCCGCTTGATTTTATATATTTTAGTTGCTGGTCATGGACCTCTATCCAAGAAGCCTGCAGCGGTCAGTAAGGCTAAGGTGACTGAGAAAGTCGCGAAAGTGCCTAAGGCAAGTGAATAGGTGAAGGCACCTGTGACATTTTTTAGAGCTTTCTGTTAGGCTAGTCCAGCAGTGGTATCGCAGACAATCAGGGCGAGGCTTGGCCGTCCGATGCCGAAAGGCAGAGCCAAGGCGGCGAGCAGCGGCGGTGTTCCCGTGGTGAAGGCGGACAAGGCCGTCTCTACTAGCTCCGCACTGGAGCAGCCTGAATGGGACAACACAGTCCTAGACTGTGAGATACCACGAGAGCCGCCGCCGCTCAGAAAGAAACAACCGAAGCAACGACCGGCGTCTAAGCCACGGCCGAAGCACGGAGCCAAGGCGAGTGGGGTGGGAGGGAAGGGCAGCAGGAGGGTCGAGGCGAAACGGTCGGTGCAGGGGAGAGATGGTGCGAAGTGGAATGCAGTGAATGATTTAGTGATGCTAATACCACCGGCAGTGGCGCCAAATCCTAAGATGATGGGCCTTACGGGCAGCACAATGTGGAGCACGAAGGCTGCAAGTGGTGGGATACCTGTGCCGCAATTGAGGGGAGGGGAGGATTCTCTTGTGGAACGATTAACAAGAAAATACGGAACTGGAGTCGAGTCGGAGAGCTCGTTAATGACGGAGTCTTTTATAAGGGAAGGATTGAGTCTGATGGAGCATCACATGCTGCATAGGCCCGACAGTGGGCAGCGAGGAGCTGGAGATGGCGGCAGGGGAGTGGGGCAGGGGGAAGGCAAGGGGATAGATGGCGTTACGCTGAAGGAGGTTAAGGAATGCTTGCGGGAGGTATTGGAGCAAGGCAAGACGAGACCGATAATGAGGAATACTGGAACGGCATCGGAGACAGTGGGAGTGAAGGGAGTGGACGCTGGGGTGGGGGCTGAAGTGCGTATGAGGACATCGGCCTTGCAAACAGAAACGGTAGGGCAGGAGGAGGTGCTCCAAGGTGGTCGGTGGCCTGCTGGCGAGTGCTTAGTCAATCTGAGAAATACAAATGAAAGTAGTGGCATTGAAGTTGCTTGCACAGGAGCTATTGCGAAGAACACAGCAGTGGAACTATAGTGCCCGTCCTCTCGCCAACATCTCATATCTCCCTCTCCAGATTGTGGGATCTATTTCATTGTCAATAATCTGGCTGTGTGATACCAGCGTCCGATGCACCCCTGTCTCAGGCTGCACACGAGGATTCTGGGGTGGACCCGATGCCTGTGCTGGAGGAAGCTCCTTTAAGGGCTGCAAAGAGCGAGAGAAGGGAGCAAGAAGGGGGGAGCAAAGAGTGCCAGCCACGATATCAAATTCCACCGGGAGCGGCCACTGTTCCCGTGAATGATGATCATGTAGGTGATGTATTATTATAATAACTCTACATTAATAGCTATGAGTAATTTAATAACTATTATTATCAATTTGCCTTAGTATGTAGTTTATTACAAGTTGTCGAAACCAATGTAGTTCCTTCATCTTTTACCTTTAGGTTGTCCCCATTAACGAGCACCACGTTCAAGGTACACAGACGGAAGCTCAGACAGTAGAGAACATCTTGCCAACTTCAAGAGATGGTGAGATCTCAGTCGATAGCGCTTGGATTTCGAAGTCCTTCAGATGCAGCAGTGTCGGCTCACCTCAATTCGAGCAGCGGAACCGCTTCGTCTTTAAAAGTATCAGCCACGCAAAGTGTCGACAGGTGTGCCTTATCTACACTTATTTCCGGAATTCTGGTCTCAGCGTCGCGACGAACTCTTTGTTGGGTTCAAGCCGAAGCTCTTTGCCTGATAACGAAGGACCTAGGTCACCTGGTGAGTCATAATTTTGTGGCGCAGTGAAGTTGATTTGGTCAGGCGAAATACGGCGGCGGCAAGAACCGGAAGGACTCACTGCTTCTGTGTCTGAAGGGGAAATTAGAGAGATTCATGATGCACCGACAACATGAGGATTTTCTCAATATTCAAGTGTCTAGTTGGTCCCGAAGTGGGCAAGTAACAGTGGACAGTAATTAATGGCATCAAATACAAGCAATACCACGGCCTTCGCATACGTCCCGTCAGTGGCGTCACACCAGCAGTGTGCGACAGCTGTAGGTCAGCTGGAGGCTGGTGGGTATTAGACTAAACATGGGCGGATGGAGCTACCTGAGAATCAGGCTCACTACCATCGGCTCCTAACGAATCACTTCATCCATACGACCCAAAAGCTCATTCAGCAGAACAGAACGAGTTGGATGCTTTAGAGGCTCAAGAATCGGCATACTCAAGGTCACATTCAGATAACGCTGTAGAACTCCCTCATGATGGAAGATGTGGACGCAGCCTGGTGAGGAGGCCAGGCATGAGGGCATGATGTTGTCCATAAGGGCCTTGGAGCTACCGGGATATTGACAGCTGCCAGCTCCATTTCTGTCGCAAAAGGGCCCGAGTATGGTGGAGGAGGACTGGATCTTGGTGGGGAAGATGATCACTTCACGACAGAGCGAGACGAACTGAAAGGAAGTGAGCCGCCTGCGCTTGAGAGTTCCTGATGAAGGATGTAGCGAGCGCCACTTCTACGAGAGGACCGCTTAGAGCTGGTGGTTTGAAGACCACTATAACACAGCCTGAGGCGTTGGTGAATGAACAAAGTTATCCATCTATGGTAACCTTGACCGTTGCTGTGGAAGATACGGTATGGCTCAGGCGGGGTGCTGTTGTCCGAGCTGCCAGTCTAAGAGGCAGCAACTCAGGGGCAATGGCGATGATAAGGGCGGAGCTGCCACATCGATCGATCCGGATCTGGTTAGTTTACTCTTATATGACGGACATTCTTTGTTGTTTCTCCCACGGTGCGCACCGAATCTTAATACTCTTATCATGCCCTCAATAACATACTTCATGGACACCTCACTTTTTATAACTCAACCCACTTACTAAAGATACAGTAATTGAAGTTATATAGAATGGCTTTCAGGAAATGGAGATGTACCGTCAGACTCAACAACTCGTGTACGTTACACAGCTGAGCAACATCCTAGCTCAACGTGTAAGTGACTTCAAGAGAGAGTGCCGGGAGAAGCGGAAGGCAGCACGAGAGACAGCCGATACCCTGGCTAAAGGGGCTTTGGCACCGGAGGAGAGCACCACTTCACAGAGGTGAGTGAATCATCGCCGCACTGTGCAGGGTTACCCTTATAGAGAGCTTAACGATTTGGATATCTGGACCTGTGTTCCGAAGCGTCGCGGAGGAAATGGCAACTCTGATTCACCCACATGGCAGTGCCCGGTTATGTGAACATCACGGACGATTGGGCATTGTGTTGAAAGATATGATGATTGCAGTCTTATTTGAGATCACTATGGTCACAAATCCAGCCTCTGACACGGTACCTACAGAGCACAATGGAGATGTCGAGAAGAGTGAACAGGTAGCCTGGTGACACCATTACGAGTGAAGTTGGTGGTGCGCAGGGGATGTGCACTTGCGCGCGGTGCATAGCATTGGCCTTGCAACATGCGAACGGTCAAGTTATGACGGCCCAGCAACAGCTTGAAATCGCCCTTAGAGCAGGGCCTCGGCGAGAAGGAGATAAGGGTGCTGGAGAGCACCGAATGACGAGCTCGGACGACTTGACAGATGTAACGGATTCTAGGAGTGGTTGATACTACAGTTGGACAGGCATTAGAGCTGAGGAGGAGGCAACTGCAACTGGAGAGAGCTAGAGAGTTGCAACAGCATATACAAAATCAAATGGGTCTCTTCCAGTTTTGGATACAACAATTATATACTGCCCACCGATCACAGGAGGGGAATTCGGAGGGAGAGGAGAATGCACCGAAGAGTGCCCCATTCATGATAACCCCGTATACGTGAGCAGCTGCATGCTCATGTTATCGTCAATATTGATGATAGGCACCAATGGCTGATAAGTGGAACTCATCGAGCAAGCGAGGAAGGTATAACAGCTGATAGTGATGATGACGAGCATGAAGATGAGGACCCTGCGACACTCTATAGGTGGTTCCCTTAATGCAGAGTTATTATCAGTGGATACTCCGATCTACAACTAACGAGACCACTATAGGCCATATATATTCCGAATATGATATTGGCTAATCAATCTGGGTGTACGGTATTCCACCTCCTGGTCTGTTGTTGAATATGCCATATGCTCGTTGCGGGAGGGAAATATTTTGCTAGCATGCTCCCGCACGTCTGGAGGGGAACCTCCGACAGAAAGTTTGTTATTAATTCTTGTCAGATATATCTCGCATGCTGTCGCTGCCTTGAGAGAATGGCGGAGGGATTTCAGTTGTATGATCGCTAAGCATGGAAGCTAGCATGATTGCCATATTACATGTCTCGGTAAAAAGATTTCATGTCTGAAGACGAGTTCGATGTTCCCGTGTTTTGTTGGGAACTTGCAAGGATAGTAGTTCAACTCCAAAGGTGCACGGAATGGCAACATGTGCTGCAGTTCGAGCGAGGCTGTATTAGCGGTATCCGGTTTCCCAGGTCTATCGGTTACGTTGGTAACTATGCGAAAGTTAAGCTGGACAATGACGGAAATTTGGAAATTTCCGCGGAAACATCCTTGGTGGAAAGTGAGAAAGGATGAGCCACCATACAAAGAGACAAACGCTCGATATGGGCCCAGTTGCTGCAGCTCAGAGTCTTGCCCGTGATAGTAGACTTTTCCAAGGGGTACTGCCGGACATACATTCAAAATGCTGTATGATGCAGAATTGGTGAGGTGCCACTTTCGGATCCAAACTGTAGGGCAACAGCAGAGCCGCCATTCTTCAATTGGGAAATGAAAAACGTAGCGACCGATGCAGACAAAGATATCAAACAGCTCATACAAATACGTGAGCTATGTATACTTATAGAGTATTACTATACGGCCCACTGCATGCCGGCGATGACTCATGGTTTCGGCAAGGCAGCAGCAGCCCACTTAAGCACCCCTATACTAATCAACTGGTGCGTAACTCGCCGCGAGAAGCAGGATGGAGTGTTAAACACTGTGCATTTACACTAATGTGATCATGAAGCGCCGACTGTTCTACTGCCTAAATTCGAGATCTTGGAGTTCCCAAGTAGGCACAGTGCGCCAGGAGCACACGCACGCGTACAGCTGCACGCAGACCCATACAAGAAAAGTTTACTTAGTAAACTGCCGACGCAAAAGTGTTAATATCACTGCCAGTATTATCTGATCTCTCCGATATAGACTTCTGGTGTAGCCACCATAGCATGTACCTCTTTTCATAACTTCACGCGGTCGATAGGTTGCGGTTCGTCCGATAGCACAGGTACAAATCCCAGCGACGGCACTTTCTCCTTTTTTGGCCGACGTCACCAAAAGGAATGAAGGCTAGCGCTCCCTCGGATGAGCTTCGGGTTGAAGCACCGACGTCTTTAGCGTTGCATTAGTTATTATTTATATCCACTATTCAGTTGTTGTTTAACTCTATCAAGCCCCATACTATATATGGTGTCGTCCCAGACAAAAGTATCTCTTCCAGGCAGCGGTGACCGTGGCCGCCTGCTAGGCCCAAAAACCCACCTTATATTCTTCACTATATGCGAGATCTTGGTGTATTTTGATAGAGGTCTCATTGCTGGTTTGAACCTCTATTTAAAGAACTCACTCAATCTCACTGACTTTGAAGTCGGCCTCCTTGGCGGTATGTTCATCCTTGGTTACGTCGTTGCCTCCCCGATATTCGCTATTCTCGGTCAAATATCTGGTGTATGGACAATCCGTTCTATCTGCATTGGTCTTGTGGTTTGGGTCATAGCTAATATCCTTACTGGGGTTGTACCCACGTCTTTCGGTCTCATTGTAGCTTGTCGTACCTTAACTGGTGTTGGCGAGGCCGCCTTCTGTTCTCTAGCTCCTCCTATAATTGATGATTCCGCTCCAGCGGGTAAGGGTTCTACTTTCCTCGGTATATTTTTCATGGCACTATATGTTGGCCAAGCACTCGGTTACGTTGGTTCAGGATTTTTCCCCACGTGGGAGTCTGGCCAATATGGTTTCCTCGGTGAGGCATTACTTATGATAATCGTCATCGTTCTTGCCTTAGTGTGGCAAAAGCGCTTCAAGGTCCCAGACAGGAACCCTTCCGATTACAGCGGAGGTCTCCTTAGGCAGTTTGTTGTATTGGTGAGTAGTCCGACTTATATGACTTTGATCATCGGTTACTCTGCCTTTATGTTTGCCGTTGGTGGCTTCGCCTACTGGGGCCCTGCTGCAATTCAAGTTATATGGGGAGCTTCTCAAACAGTGGGCAGCATGGGTTTCGGTGCTCTTACCGTTATCTGTGGTGTTATTGGCACCTTGCTTGGCGGTTATATTCTTGACGTTATGAGCAGGAAGTTCGCTGGTAGAAAGTCACGTCTTCATGTATCATGTGTTATATCTTTTGTCTTACTTGCTATCGCTATTCCTTTCGCCATTGCTGGTGGTTGGAGCAACTCTGTATATCTATTTTTTGCTCTAATGTTTATAGTAGAATTCTTCCTCTTCGCCACAACTGCCCCGTCAAATGTAGCAATCATGGAATCCGTGCCATCCCACCTTCGTGGCCAAGCTATAGCCATATCAGTCGGTGTCAGTCATATCCTCGGCGACTTTCCTAGCCCTATCTTGATGGGTATCTGGAACGATAATATTGGCTACAGATGGTCGTTGTGTATCTGCGGCTGTTGGTTAATGTTTGGTGTGGTATTGTGGTTTGCAGCAAGCTTCTTGAGTCGACGTACCAGTGATCCTCCGGCGTCCACTGAAGCCTCGGTTGACTCGGTTGAGGCAAAGTCTTCTTCTTCTTCCAAAGTTGTTGAGCCATAGTTGTATTTATGTCCGTTATGTTGTCAATCATCACCGTGTCTGTAAAGGTACGTAGTCCTCGTGGCATACCAGCATTTACAGTCCATGAGTATATACGGTGGTGCCCTTTAACGAGATGATGATCGTTCTTACAGTGTACCATATACGCTATCCTTTCCATCGAACATTGTTTCTTTTCATCGTAATTATACAGTTGTTGAGTTCTACAGTATCGAGCCTTTCGGTAGCAGCATCATCCACGGTTAAATGACATTAAAGCTGTTTAATCGTGACAGTGAAGTCCACGGTGTGCTTGGTCCTAAAACCCACCTTACGTACTTTACTTTAGCATATGTTTTGGTGTATTGTGATCAAGGCTTATTTGCTGGTATGAACATCTATTTGGGCAAAGATGGTTTACAGTTTAGTGATGTTCAAATTGGTATGTTGGGTGGTTTGTTCATCCTCGGCTTCGTGCTAATGTCTCCTATATTCGCCAGGATCGGCCAAATTTCGCCCGTATGGACTATAAGGGCAATCTATATAGGTATGATATTGTGGATCGTCACCAACGGTATAATGGCGTTAACACCAAGCTCATTTGGCCTTATCTTAGCCTGCCGTATGATAAACGGTGGTGGGGGATCGGCATTGGTATCTTTAGCACCTCCTATTCTCGATGATGCCGCACCACCTGGAAAGAGCTCCCTTTATCTTGGTATCTTCTTCGTGGCTCTTTTTGTGGGTCAAGCTTTGGGCTTTCTTATTGCTGGATTTTTTGATTCGTGGACGAGCGGACAGTACGCATTTGGCGTTGAAGCCATCATTATGATTATATTTGCTTTTATGGCGTATTGGTGGGAGAGGCGTTTCGATATCAAACCAGTCGAAGAGGGAGATGAGCGTCTCAGTCTGTGGCAGCAGTTGCTGAAGCTCGCGGCGAATCCAACTTTCATTTGCCTATCGTTTGGATTCTCAGCCTTTATGTTCACAGTAGGCGGCTTCGGGTTCTGGGGCCCAGCTTTAATACAGTATATATTCAAGACTACTCAAACTATTTCTACTGTAGCATTTGGAGCTGTCACTGTCGTATGCGGGGTAGTAGGGACTTTAATAGGAGGATTTGTCTTGGACTATTTAACTGATAAGTGGTCCAGGAAAAAGTCCCGTCTCTTTGTAGCTTCGTTGCTTTCAGCAATTTCCATTATTATTGCATGGTTGGTAAGTATTGGTGCACCTTGGGTAAGCAGTATGGTATCGTTCCTGATCATGTTGACTTTAATTGAACTATTTCTCTTTATGTCCACAGCTCCCTGTAACGTTGCTGTCATGGAGTCGGTCCCACTTTGTTTGAGAGGCCAGGCGGTTGCGGTACTTTGGGCGATTACGCATACATTTGGTGACCTTCCGAGCCCACTGTTGATGGGTTGGTGGAACGAATCTATAGGTTACAGATGGTCCTTGGAGATATGCGTCGCATGGCTTGTCTTTGGTGGCATACTCTGGGCCTGTGCTACACTAATATGTCGTAATATTCCCGAAAGTAATGTCAATGAGTTTGAAGAGGCGGTTCATTCAGCCGAGAGTAAAGGTGTTCTGTAGCGCTTGGCGTCACTGTTGTTGTACAGCCGCATAGGTCAGGCTTTATAAAGTGGTACGAACGTTTAGTGTTCTCGTCAGCAACAAGCTGCTCACTAGTCTGTTTTTCCTGTCCCTGGGAGTCATTGGTTGAGTTGTTGCAGTAACCGAGGTGGTGGTATCTTTTGTTTTTAAACTCTACCTTCATGCCAGCAGCAGCCGTCAGAGACCACACGTGGAGGCTTTCTAGTGTGTTGTCTGCAGTTGAGTCGATGCTGAAGGCAGGAAGCTATCTGATGCCAGTGGCACCGGACGGGGCATCAGAGGAGGAAACGTTGGTCTTCGAATCGAGGCTGCAATTGATGTAATATACAGTGGTTGGTTGATCTGGGCAGAGGGACCCTAGAAGAGCAGAGCGTTGAAGTAGAAAGGGAAGGTCATTGCCGGATAGCATGGCGGATTCGGATAGTAGGTTAGTAGGCAATCGGGGGGGCAGATATCATAATAGTAAGCATAGATGTAGGAGTGTAATGAGTATATGGCTAGGTGGAAATTGATATGAGCCATGCATCGACGCATTGTGTCTTGTGACGGCGACTTGATGATGAGTTGACCTTCTGGGAATCTTGCTTCGTTGAACTTCATTGCTGATTTCTCACAAATGATATTCTTCTTCGATCAGGTACACCTTAGCCGACATTGCGGGAATTCTTCGGTCTCACCTGGAGGAGCCCAAACCTCCTACATTTAAGTCGCGCCTTCTCACGGCCCTCAGATTGGTGCGAGCGAGCCAGCTTTCCGTGGAGATGGACCTGGGCGGGCTCAAGGCAGCGGTGGTCGTCGAAACGTTAAAGTTGGGCATACGCCTACTGCTGCTTGTCCTGCAGCAAGATCGATCGTTGCTTATCGATCCAGCGGCTACCGAAGGCTCCACAGCAGCAGACGAGTTTATTGGCGCGCGGACCGGTCTGAGGCTACCACCGATGCGAACTATGCAATTGGCGGCCGCGGTTCCGAGCGACAGTAAATTGAACTTGAGCTTGCCTTATCCCGAAGACTGTTTGATGATGTTGCGACCTTTGGTGTACCTCGGGGCATGCTCGTTAGTTTCCAGTGGCGGCAATAAGAGAGCTGATCCTCGACAAGTTAGGGATTGGGGTCCATGGATGGTTGCAAGTGGAATGGATCTTCTCGGTGTTGTGATACTTCGCGAACGATTGAGGCGAGATAGCGTTAAGCCGGACGACCCGAGGGAGAGGGAGTATCGACGACGAGTCCGATTGATGGTGATGGGAATGGTAAGTGTGGGGTGTTGGGGGCGGCATCATCCAGTAGTAGTATATACAGACTATAACGGTCGTGAAATTCTGTGACAGCGAATGTAATAAAGCTAAGCATGACATAATCTGATTCCATGGTGGCTTAATTCGGGCTAGCTATCGTGTATGGGCATTTTAAGGTCCTATTCGGAAGGAAGTTGGAGTACTGTATTACTATGATAATAATTAGTCATACTATTACTAATTTGCTTTACTTGTGCAGCGTTCTTAGTGTCGAGACAAAACTGACAATATTATCTGAAGCGTGGTAAAAATGAAAAAGTGTAAGATACCTTGCTTCGACCTTTGATGGCTCGTAAAGGCAGGGGCTTTCGATGAATGACGTTATTGCTTTATTAGGTACTTCGATCGCCTATGTTCGATACGGTATTACGGCGTCCATTGGATGGTCTGAGCAGATTCTGGGAGAAGATTCCTGTTTTAAATCGTTTGAACTATGTTGGTTATTATTTGTTCCTTCAGCGCTTTTATTATGGCCTGGGAGCGGGGGACAGCTAAAGACAATAGAGCCGTAAAAAGGAGCATTAATTTATTATTTTCAAATAAGCTGCTGCTGATGTCGAGTGTTCCAGTTTAATGCAGTAACGACGTGAAGCGTTCAAGTCGCTACCTCCACCGCTTTTGCCGTGAGTGCAGATTGCTGATGACTTAATCTGTAGCCGCATTGTTATCGATGATCGTATGACAATTCCCAAACCTAGGAATGTGAAGTCCTTGTCGATTGACAGTGATCCCGGTGGACGCTAAGCAATGCTTGCCTGAAGCAAGCAAGTTGCTTCATCGGCATGATTCGGGTCACAGCTTTGATTTGTTCATTCACCAAATTATATGTCACGACGTAGGCGGTGGGCCACGTTTTGTCATCTCCCGCTTCTCTGTCTCATTTCTGGTGCAACTTCATCATCAGAGTAGGGACTTTTAGTGGGACCACAAACTCGACACTAACTATTTAGATACGCGTCTACGGTGTGCCCTTATACCACACTTCCCACAACTCTTGCATCGTCATCGTACGAATCAGCACTTGGTGAAGTCGATCTCCAAGGCATCTTCACGACACCTCCTGCTCATCGATTGTCGCTTCCATACTCCGACCTTGAACGCCTGCTCTACGTGTCGATCGACGTTGATCGGAAACATGCAGGCCAAATTGTTGGCGTGTCGCTGTATGACTCGCAGCAGAGCCAAGCGCCGCTGGGTGACTCCACTGCAGTCGTTGGTCTGGGCGGTAATGTTCCGCCAAGTAGAGCGGTTCTGCAAACGTCTCTGGAAGCCGGTAGAAGTTTTCATTTGTTATTCGATTCGAGCCTTGAGGATGACAGTATAACCTGCACCCCGGTGAATGTGGTTATTCACATAGTGCCAAGCACTCTACTTCCGGATTTGCTGCCTCGGTCCTGTGGACAAGCGAGAGACCTGAAAGACACGTTCGTAAAGCACGACTTGGGCAACGCTCATCTGGAGTTGGCACCGACGACCTTCGTGGTGTCGGTGCCAAGCGATGGCAAGATGCGCCAAGCGTCGGCTTACCGTCTGGCGACGGTTTCGGCTCCGATTCGGGTACACAGATTCGTTAGGATCTGGGCACGCATTTCAGCACGGATCAGCGTTGCCCCCTTTCGACTGGTATTGGATATCGCTGGCGAAGGGTCGGACAGTACGGGGGAGAGCCCCGGGTGCGAGTATGGTTGCCTGGGTGGGGCGACAGTTTATAACGGCGAAGTTCTGGACGTAGCGATGCCGCCCGGATTCACGTCAGTTTCGAAATACGGCACATCTAGCTGAGGTGTTCCTCCTCAGCTACTCTATCTGGCTCGAGGGCGATGGTCTGGAGCGAGCTTGGCGGATGCTGAATGAAACTGGCGAAGAGTGGTGTGCTCAATTCATGCTGGAATATGAGGTGTCAATCGGGCTACTGAGGCTGTGAATGCTTCCACAGCGGGGGGATAAGACTCCTTATTATTTTACTTGATGGCTTTGTAGACAAGTTGTCTAGGCCGACCAATGAACGCTGTACAGTTTTTCGCTCATCATTGGTGGAAGAACTATCCGGTTGGTGTTCTTGAAACTTGCTATCTTCACCGACTGCTTTTGTCCTTCAAGGCGATACCACCTTAATCTCTGAAGAGGCGTTGGTCATTACACCGTTCGTCCGAGACGTGCCCTAAGCCCTTACAGAAACTTCCTGGATGCTGTTTCAGGTCACTTACGAAGCTCGAGCTACTCTATTCGAAGTCGGCCCTGAACACAATCTCTGTCCCGGATCTGAGGCTTTGCCAGATAGATTGATTCAACTTACGGAGAATCAAAATGCACTTGAACATGAAGTTGACTCTCCTACCATTTTGGAGATACCCAACAATCTGGAAAGTGAGGGGAGGAGCTTTTCGCTTGTTCGGTTACACCTAGCTGCCACCCGCGCTGTGGCCGGTTCAGAGGCTCTGGACCAAAGCGAGTTAGGAAAGTGATGAAACCCGCAGAAATGGTCGGCATGCCCAATTGCCTATGGCTGTTATCCCTTCGCTAAGTCGCTGGCTGCCTCAATTTCCGTGTAGCATCTGCGCGAACGGTTCTCCCTCATTTCGCCACCTGGGCTTTTCTGCAGGAGTTTTTCGCGCCCGAGCGTTCGACCTGTCGGATCATTACTCGCTGGCGGGGCACTCGTTCCATTCGGGAAGTATTGACCAACCTGCGAAGTCCGAAATCGGATTGGTGGTACAGGAGAGAAGTCGCTTACAAGTGGAAATCGAGACACTAGAATCAGTGGTAGGCAACAGTCATCTGCTACCAATAAACGACGCGTTCATGCCAACTTGGCACGATCTAGTTGTTTTAGATCGTTGGCCTGCGTCTTGTGCACGCGCTGAAAGTGACCGTATGCCAGAGGAAGAGGCCTAACACTCCACTTCTTTGTATACTCAAGCCCGGAAACTACGCGCTACAGATAATGCTGGGCGTACCGCTTGAAGGGGTCCATCCCTGCGACACTTTCCAAATGCGTCTGTTCCTAGAGCCCATACCGGAACCCAATCAAACTTGCTCGCGTTACGCACAGGCACCCTCTGAAAGGATTCCTATCACTTCGGAGCAGCTAGTAGTTCCTTGGTCACCCGATGGTCCACGAGAGATCTTATTATGGACGCGAGAGATCCTCGTCGAAGAATCTGACGTGGCAAGTGGAGCAAGACTGCACATTCTGCTGTCGTCTCTAGACCGTGGCATCGGACTCAAGTGTCAAGTGTCGAACTCGAAGGGACGAGAAATCTTGAATTTGGCATCTGCCGGTGTACCAGAGACGCTATCGGGGAGCACGCAACGTTTGCGTGCTGGCCGTTATACCGTTATCGTTCGTGGCACGGCCTGGCAGGCTCCTGGATGTGGGAGGTACACGGCAACGTTGCACCTTATAGGGGACGGGTTAGTCCAACACGGGGAGGTGGCCCGTGAAGGTGGGATGCAAATATTGACAAAGTCAGCAATTGATATCTTACGTTACGCGTCTCCGCCGACGCAAGTTGACGTACCTCCGTCGGGGATCGCACTCTCCGGTGAATATTTGATCGGTGCGGAGTCCGTGATACGCATAGAGAGACCCAGAGGCGTTGTTGCTGTGGAGTTCCAAGATTATGTCTCACGGGAGCAGCATGTTCAAGTCTACCAAAATGGTCGGATGGGAAATCCGAAGCCCATATCGGTGATTCGCTGTCGGTCTGGAAGCTTGACGCTTGCCGTATTGCCCTCCCCTACACCATCAACCGTTATAGTGAGGCTGCTGCCACCTCAAGAATCTGCCGTGCTGGGGATCAGGATACTATCTAGCGAACCTCCGCCATGCTCGCCTGGCATTGCAATTAGTGGGGTCGACGCCCTGGATCTAAGTCCAACGAAGGCGCGGGATCGCCTCCCCAATGTACACCGTGCCGCAAGAATACCAGTTAGGTTGAATCTAGGTTACCCAGGCACCGTGCATGTAGTTGGTCCCACCCCTATCCATGCAGACGGCCCGTACCCGCTGGCTATCAGGATCGAGGTCCACTGTGAGCCGATTTGGCTTCCATTGGAGGTTGTCATCACGTCTAACAATCGTACAATACATCGTGCGAGTCGAGAAGGGAACTCGAGATTCTTACTCGCAGTGGAGGAGCTCCCGGCCGGGGAGTATTCCTTTGCTGTTTTAAGCAGCCACCAGCGGTTAGATTCCGATCTTTGGATTTGCGGAGAACTCCTGTTTGTCTATGAACTCGGAGTGTCAAGCCTATACGAGCAGAATTCGATGCGATCAGAGCTGCTTGACATACCAGGTGTGTTGGCTGCCCAACCGCTGCCGAGCTCGTTGAACTGGCCTGGATGGTATGGGGAGCCTGGCAGCCACCCTGACGTGGTTGTTGGCACAATTCTGGCACGTTTCGATGGGAGGACAGCTGTCACGAGTGTAACGGTGTCGGAGGACTCGCTTCTGCGTATGACACATCAGCCAACGGAGCTTGCTAATCACTTGGTAAATGTTAAGCTTAGTCGCATTGCGGGTAAAACTTCACAACCTCTGCGAAGAGTGGAATCTGGTACGCTCAGTCGCGCTGGCGAGAATTACGTCTCGAACCAGAGGGGTGAGATGCTGGCTCTGTTACTGAAGGGAGGTACATACCAGATCGAGGTGGAAGCGCACGAAGAATTTATGGTAACAATAGCAATTGGGAAATGGAAGCTTGCTGAGGATAGAACCCACCAGACCCCCTGTGGATCTGAAATGCCTCAACTCATCGGCTCGAATCCTCACGAAACTCACATATGGGAAGGCCTAATCGATCTTGAGCATCTGACTAGCTCGGTTGTCGGCCGCGAGAGCGTGAAAGTAGACACGCTAAGTATTGGTCAATTCGAGGTCGGCGGTGATTTCTTGTTGGATAATGTGGAGCTCGGCCTTCATACCCCGGAGGGCCTTTGGGTTGGCGAGAGACGACAGCGTCGATCGGTCCTGGTCACTGATCTAGCTCCTGGGACTTACTCGCTGGAGATGAAGGTTAGTGCTTTACGTATACCCTCCCAGTTTGGTATGTGCAGGAGGTTGTCTACTTTTTCACATATTGAGGCATCTCCTCATATCCATGAGATCAATGGAAAAGATGAGAACTGTGAATTATTAGGCGCCCTGCCACTACCGCTGGGATGGTCGGAATCTGACGATGGAGCAAGTGGTTTCTTAGCCAATGGGCAGATCCCAATGCTCGTTAGACAGAAGATAGTCATGTCGAGCATACATGGCGGTCGCAAGAAAACGTATATACCCAACAACTCACATGGTAAGCTCTACGCCAAGGTGGGCATTTTTGGCGGCGATCAACTATCTTCGCATCTTACGCTGCACGGCTCGGATATGCCTGATGGACGCCCATTCCCGGGGATGACTTCGTGGGAAGACGAATGGTCCCGCACGGCTGCGTGTACATTGGAAGCAGGGAAAGGTCTATGGATCAGCATTCGAGATGAAACACCAGCTGAGATCACATCGACCCACTGCCATTCTATCTATTTTATGATGCAAGTCATGGGCTTACAGCACCTCACTGGCCTAGGGTCTTGTAAGCCATCCTGCTTGGCACTTGCTGACTGGAATGTTTGCAAGTCCGGCGGTAGGTACTGCGGCCAAAGTTACGCCAACCAGTCTGATCCCTAGGCAGCTACCTGATGAAGTTTCGACAGAGGTGAGCATTCATAGAAATTTTGCACTTTATGACGATCTAAGCTTTGTAGAAGAGATTCAAGCTCTTTGCAACTGGGTCTCGAATATGGAATACTTCGCCACGATCTCAAATTGAGCATACTTCCCCAAGCTTGGATTTAGGTAAAAGCTGTCGAGCAGCCGCCAGGGGGGCTCCTCGTTGAACGAACTTTCATGGTTTCCGACAAGTCCTTCCTTGAAACGGGTGTCGGGTACAATTATATCCTCGGGAATGTAGAGACTGAGGTGGTGGATAGCGCTGGCGAGGTTGTGGCGACTGGTGCAGTGCATGGCGCCTTTGGCCGGGCATCACCGGTGAATACGCGGAGCCACATTAGTGTCGTCCTTGAACCTGGAACATATACGCTGCGAGTAGCAGATGAGCACGATCGAACCATCTTCAAGGGGAAGGGCTTGTGCTTCCCAATGGACTTCATGTTTCACATACAACGTATTGCAGGGCCAGCGCGTGTATTGGAGGTCTTACCGAGCCCGCTATGGGGCTCGCCGGTAAACCCCAACACGGATTTGCTTATTTCAATCCTATTCTCAACGCCGGTCACTATCAGAGCAGAGGATGTGCGGTTTAACGGTGTATTAGCCGCTGGAGTCTCATCAGAGCCCAGTCCGCAGGGTCAACCTTCATCAAGGTGGAGGGTTTGGTTGGATCGCTCCCAATGGCAGCGTAATTGGGATAAAGTACAAATGTCTATTAGCTCAAGAACCATTGACCTGGCGATGCCTGAAGGCCTAAGCTGGATCGTAGGTTCTCGGGAGAGAGTTTCCCATCTGATATCGCTTATGATCTTCCGTTTCAACCTTCTCAATTATCACTGTGCCTGCCATGCTGTTGTGCGAGGTCGATCGTCCTGCCGGCACAAATCCTCACCCAACATCCGCGATTACAGCTCAGCCTCCACACGTCGCTCACGCCACAAAGATTCCAGAACAGGTAGCTGCAAGGCTTTCATGGCTGCAGAAGCATGTCCAATCTTCTTAGCAAGGGGCCACTGGTGAGAAGGCGTCCATGGAATGGTCACAGTCGCATCGAGCTTCCGTTGCCATGGACGAAGACTTACAACCCGGAATGGAGTTTTCCGCCTATGCTGGAAGCTCGGGGCAACTAAGAAACTCTTATGAGCAAGACGGACACTTCGCTCTGTGGCTTCTCTCTTGGTAGGCCTTGGGTATCTTGACGGCTTTGGGCAACTTTATACTTATCTTTGCGGGACTGATCTTGTGGTGTCCCAATCTCAGGGCCACCTTCAGTATCGGAGGAACAGCCCTGTTATTTGTTCTTCGGAGACTAACTACTGCGAGAGGACGGTATCTCACTGTGGATGGTAGCATCGACCAGGAAAGGGAAGTGCTTTTGGTAAGTGACGTCACGTCAGAGGCGACATCCTCACGAAGGCGTCAGCACGAGTTGGCCTCCCATGACATGTAAAACCAACTTGCCCATGAATACTGTCTGTGTTTCTATTATGTCACCACTCTGTTGTATTTTCGATAAAGATGAGCGCTTATCGCAATATGTTAGCGAAGCCGTAGGTTAGCTTATCCGCGGCTCGTTACCGCCAAACTCGCGCAACGTACGCGATACTGAAGGCACCCCCCCCGCACAAGAGGGGGACAGTCTCTGTATTGTGCAGCAGGTGTACGCTACCCCACTGTTGACAAGGCGCTTCATACAGTCTTTTCTGAGCTCTCCGATGTCCCCGCTATTCCCTTCTTCAGTGCTACGTAAACTGGAAGAAGTGTGTCAAGTAGACGTTGGTCATCGAGGCATCGGGCCGCTCATCCGTCCTGGTGTCCTCAATGAGGCGGTCGAGGCTCTCAGCTCTCCACCCGAAGGTGGCCGAGCTATCATAATCACCGGCATGCCTTGCTGCATCTCCAAGCCTCCACCACAGTTCGAATCAGATGGCCTTATTGGCTCCGTGTGTGTGGCGCGCGCGCTGGAGTCCGTTGGTTGGAGGGTAGCTCTCGGCTCGGAGCCTGACATTGCTGAAGTTCTGAAGCGCCTGGCCAAGGACGAGATCGACGTTGTCGGTTTTGAACCGCAATCATCACCCGATGAAATCACGGCTAAGGCTGGAAAGATAGACTTGGTCGTTTGCATCGAGCGAGCCTCTCCACCGTACAAAACGATGCGTAATTTACAAATGGATCCAGCGAAGATCGCGCCACTGGAATGTCTATCAGAGATCGACGGAGTGAGAACAGTGGCCATCGGAGATGGTGGCAATGAGATGGGCTTGGGGCCTCTCCAAGACCTTGTCGCCAAGTAGGTTCTCGCCCACCCGCGAATGCTGCTACGTGCTTCAGGTACATTCCCTTAGGTGACCAAATCAAGACTGCAACGAAGTCCGATTTCTGTCTAGTTGCTGGTACCAGCGATTGGGGTTCACTTGCTCTAGCAATGGCATTGGGCATGCGCTGGTCGCGTGAGCAGCACCAAGAGCTATGTTTAGCCCTGGAAGCCATGGGCGTGCGTGACGGGGTCACTGGAGAGCCGGGCCAGACTTTGGATGGCATCCCGATAGGCGTAACGTATGATTTGATAGACAAAATGAGGAATATCCTCCATCCTCACAACAGCTAGTTTTTATTTTATTCGCAGTCACCACTACAGAATGGAGATCAGTTTTTTCTGCCAGATTATTGTGTGTTGAGTCCCCAAGGATCACAACGTATTCAAGTCACCTTCCCCGATGCCCCGATCCCGTTTAATCGGGTCCGCAGCTGCCCACCTGGACCGGGGGGAGCAGGGTTCAGCGTTCAACGATTTGCAAGCTGAAGTCCGACGATGGTCGCTTCAAGCGGAAAGGATGGCTGATGAGAAGGTCCTCCCGTGGGCACGCCGCCGAACGTTCGAGCTTGAGGAGTTTCGAAGCAGACTACCTCCAGAAGATGCCGAAAAGCTGCGTACGCTCTAATGATCGGTGCTGCTGCATCGTCGCCATCAGTGAAACTCTTCATAGAGCATCTGTGGTTCACTGTTCCTCCTCTGGTAGCTGCGCTGGCGGAGACGCCTGCAAACGAAAACGTTGACCTCAAGATGATAGCCATTGATTTGGTCACGAAAGCAAACCAGCGGTGAGGAGGCTGCGCTCGATGATTTGGCGTCACTTTTCCTCAGGCCCGATGTTGCTTTATTTGTTCTCGGCTTGGCAAAGGACAACCTATCCGAGGAAGCTGTGCAACAGATTGGGTCCGAGCTTGGAACTCATTTCATGTCATCGCCCGGGTGCCTTCGACAATGTGAAACATTGTTCGTCTCTGGTTCTGTTATGACCTCCGACAAGCTCTGCGACGTCACCATGTCACGAATGTCGACGGTGTACCCTAATGAACATGATCTCCTTGTTTTGAGGACTGTGGTTAAATGCCTAGTAGAGCGAAATTCTGACCTTGCAGAATCTTACTTTTATAAGTGTCTCGATAAACTGAATATCAACCTTGATAGCTCCGACCAAGTAAGCAGTACTGTTTTCAAGCCTATTGTCTGACAATCTTTCCTCAGCCCCTCGGCGTGCAGGCCGCCTATCTCTTAATAGAAGCGACAAAGGGTGAAGCGCCACCGAGAAGTTTCTTCGAAGATGTCGTTCTACGATATTGGCTTGTATTTTGCCGAGATCGATTTATACGCAATACGGTTGAGCGGAAACTGAGTAGCTTTGCTAATCCTGACTTCGCTGTTTTATGGCCTATTCAGGGTCTCTCTACTTTCCAAGAAGAAGCTCGACAGTCGACGAGAGTTGTTCTGACATGGAAAGCTTTCTGGACGCATTATGAGTTCAACACGCCTCATAACTGAGCAGTAGTTTCTGAGTGCTAGTCATGGTTGCGTCACTGAATCAATAATCGAATTCTCAGTAATACGATCGCTGTGGTCCACGTTTCCAATCCCAATATCTACCACAGTCTCAACAGAAATAAGTATATTAGAATCTTCAGGATGTGCGAGCAGCACGCATGACACCAGAAAATCGGAATGATGCCGTGTGTCTCGGCCGGAGCGGCCGGGCCGGTTTAGAAACACTTGCATCAACCACAGATCGCATTAACCTGATAGTTAAGGCGGTTAATAGGGTCGTGTCGGTAGGTCCCGATAATGGACGAGATGTTGGATCTTCTCAATCCTGTCGGCTTGCTAACAACAATGGTAATAGTAGTCTTATAAGAACAAACTAGTGTATGCAACATTGCACGGAGTGAAGTATATCATCAAAGCAAGAGTCGAATGTTTCTCCCAAGCAGCAGGAGATGGTTCCGTCGAGTTAACTAAAATACGTAAACTGATCGTATTGCTATACAAAGATACACTCACTCAGCAACTACAAGGGTAGCACCTGCGGGGCAGATTACCCACAAAGTTACATTAGAAAATGGAGGAGCAGAAAGAATGGTAGCACAGAGAGCATCCGATATAGAACACTAAGAATTTTCTCAATGAATGCTGGAACTGCAGTCTTCATCGGAGGTTAGACAGCCGCGTCTATCGTGACCTGGCTCTTTGGGCCAAGATACCCGGAATGCAACGCCTTGGGGTTATTGATCGGTTGTTATTTAGCTATTGACAACGACGCAAAGAAAACGGTAACCTTGAAAGATTCTCAGAAAGAATGACAGATAATAAATGATCGGAAAATGCCCATGGGGTACATCACCGTTAGATAGCCTACATACTGCATGTTGCCATATAATCCTATCACAAAGCGCATGAGGAGTTGCGAAACACATGCGTAGGACTAACTTCGACGAGGGTATTGAATGGCAGTCTCTGCCACTAAATTACACATCGTAGAAGCAGTCGAAGCCCCAGTCGAACCTGCAGTGCATATCTGTGGGGCATTTCTTGAACCACTGAGATAAACAAACTCTGTTAAAAGACACAAAGAAGTAGGCTTACAAGGCAGCGTAGACTGCAGAGTCCGGAGTAGCAGTATTTTTGAGCGGTTGATTCTCCTGGGGGGTTTGGACAGTCGGAATCGTTGGAGCACTTGGGAGTGCAAAAGCAGCTGAGAGGAAGGTCGCCTTTGTTGATCTGAGGCCAGCAAGTCAGGTGTGGCTCTATTGGCATCTTCTACAGGACAGGAAAGTTCTTTATCGTCGGGGCACTTGCATCCCGCTATTGTCCCGTTACTTAGGTGTCGCGAACAGCGGCCGATTGGTCGGGAATACGGATCTGACATACTCATCGATAGCTCACAGAATCTCAGAACCTCGCACTTTCTGAATCGAGCTGTTCTGAACTTCCTGCCTCCTGTGGCCTGAGCGAGAACCTACGGGAAGAAGATCATATGACCGATTCGGCACAAGGTCCCTCTGCTAACCTTTCGCCACTGACCAATGCAAGGACGATGGTTGTCAATAACGTGGTCTTGCGCATTGTTTCCTCTGGATACCAGTTATAAACTTGCCGAGGAACGTAGTAGCCGATCTTCACGAGTAGTCCTCGGTGGAGTACAGCGGCCCAGGCCAACGCTAAGAAGAATTGCGTTGAAGGCTAATGTGGCTCAGTGTAACCCATGTAATCATTTCGCCGTAATGTGCTGTAGAGCCGGTGATAGCCTATGGCGCACACCACCCCTATCATAAGCCATGAACTTCGGCCGTCACGTTGGATGCGAAATGGTTTCGTTCTGCGGTCTAGGTCGGCAGTAATCCTCCTCTTAGCTTTGGAGGCCGCTCTGAGCGATCCAGCGGGAACCCCTGCACGCTATTCGAAGGAAATTAAGTCTCATTTGAAAAGCTCTGGACTCCAGAGTCTGGAGATTCGATGACAGCGCGAAGTTAATGGCTCGCCGTTGTTGACTCAACATCCAGCTGACATCGGCTCGACATCGAAACGCATCGTTTTCGCTCGTAGATTTTGTGGGATACTTCGTTTGACGTGCTGAATTTCAGCAGCTGAAATTCTTAGCACGGAAAAAGGAGCAATGTTTTTCACCATCAAGCGATGCTCGTCATTCGGTAAATGAGATTGGCGGCGTGGATCACTGTCCGCACTATTGCCCGCTCCTTCGAAGAGCGACACAAATCCTCGCAGTTCTGACCAATAGTCCATCACCGCTTCTGAATCAAAGTTGTTCATTGGGCATAGCTCCGAAGTCTATCGAGGTGGGGCCTGAGCAGCAGTAACCAGGCCCTGGATTCCAGATCTTCGTTACATCATTTGTGTCCCGAAAGTTTCAAGACCCTTCTGTCGCCTCTCTAATGGTAAACGTGCCTCGACAGTAACGACCTCTACGAGTGTTACTGAGACCCTCACAATACAACAGTACGACCTAACGGACGTGGGCTCAGCGCGAGATGAAGGCGCAGAGGGTACACAATGTTTTATCTTCTTTAATATGGGGTGTCCCGTATGCATCGGGTAGTATAATACTTCTCGCGTCATAGGCACGCGTCGTACCATTCCGCACGCATGCGCACCGCCGCCAGCGCGGAATGGTTTTCGCGCTCGCCCAGATTTAAACTGGTAATTTTCTGGTTGGTCGCAGACCTCTTTGATTTAATGCCGAAGTCGGAGGTTTCCACCGACGATGACCCGGTGGTTGATGAGCAGCTGGTGGTGGTGCACTTTAGGGAACTAGCTCATAGTCACTTTGGTAAGGCGGTTAACCCGGACACAGTAAGGCTTGTGGGAATGGGTAATAATGGGAGGTGCTGGTCAAGTGTGATTTATGGGCGCCCTCAGACAAGCCCGGCGACGGCAAGTTAATACTAGAGGCGAACGGCGAGGAAGTGGCGTTCGACGCTGTGATGGCTGAGCCGCCTGGCAGCTTTTTAATTTTGGAAAAGGGTCCAGAAACGGAAAAATCTGAAGGCGATAGAGCTGCTGGTGAAGAGGAGCCTCGTCATGGTGGTAGTATAAGTGGGTCTGTGGTTGGGCTAGGTCTCCTTGGATAGGGTATAAAGTTTACGGCACTACGCGAGGCATGATTGATGTGTCGGTCCCTCGCCTTTCGGCAGCACCTGTATCACATAACACATCGGATCCATTAGCATCGGCACCTAGAGCACCTCGAGGAGGTGGGGCCCAGAAGGGGGCTGATGAGAGCGGGCGCTCCTCTACTATAGGGGGTGCGATGTAACGTTATTTTCTACAGTGCAATGCTGTATCGTGTTGGTGGTGAATCATTATAGGGCCAGTCTCACATGACCGACTTACTCCTATCCTCACTTTACCCGACCGTTGCTGGGCATGCGTCTCGCCCGTCGTATATGGAGTTAGCTGGGGCTACGGATCTTTCAGCTGGTGAGCTTGCTGTCTTTCCGGACCATTATCATGGAGCTTCAGGAGCATGGCCTTCGGTACGGTTCGTGATGACAGTACTGATGGACCGACATCCCCAACTTGCACGATGGTTGAAGCACTGGCCTACTGCTTTCACAGCTTTATTAGCCATATTAGAATATGTGTCGATAGCAGAGCACCACGCTAGTACTACTGCTACTACTATCGTGGCCAAGTAGCTGTTGATGGATATCAGGTATGAGCGAGCATTTCTTTGGCCTCTGCCGAGAGTCGGTGGCCCTGGCTAAACAGGAGCGGTCATCACCATTGGAGAAGCTGAAGGTTGACAGGCTACGGCAGGAAGGGGACGTCCTCACGCGGAAACAAAAGTAGTATGTTGCAAGAGGCGGCCGGGTGAGATGTGGATATCAGGGCGTTGTCGGTTTTATTGCTTTCGATGCTCCCACGATTTATAGAAGGCTCGCAGCAGAGGGGCTCCTCCAGCCAAAGTCGGCTGGCGACGGTTATAAGACAGGCTTATGTTGCTGTGGACGCTGCGTATAGGATTGCATATCTTCTAGGTAGAGTGGATGAAGGGAGGAGGAGGAGGAGCCTCCATTGAGTTAAGTTTGAGCAGGCATAAGCCCGTACTGGTCACCGTTCATGCATGTGGCTGGCATTAGGGTTGTCCGGCGGCAAGGGGACACTCAGGACGGTGGCGGCGGAGGCTTCGGTTTGAAATATCTTCTCTGGAGCCTAGTGTACGCGGTGCAATTCGGGCAATGGTAGATGATAGCTAACCGTTGAGTGTTGGAAGGTCTGGCGCATTATAGGTATATGGCGGTTCGCCCATCACTTACCTCAAAAGCCTTGCGGGGGCGTTCGCGTGCTATCCCTCCGCCGCCTTCTAGGCCCAAGCCGGCACCGGCTGATCAGGGCGGCGTAGGGCTGCCTGTGGACAAGCGCGTGTGTCCGGCTTGTCGGCAGAGACGGAGCAACCCTGCAGTGGCGGCAGTGAGCGGGTGAGCTGGGATGGTGGTGGAGTGGGATTGGTGTAGGAGTGTTCATTGTTGAGGTACGTTTATTGTTATGTGTGTTTGGTGAAGGCGGTGAGGGGGACAGGAAAGGATCCTGTGACACAATTGGAGATGAAAGAAGAACAGATTTTAAGATTGCACGAACCTGATTCATAGCGTTTCATATCTACGAGTTTCTTTGTGACACAGTGTTTTGCCGTTAATATCTGTCGAACTGGTCTATAGGGCTGATAGACCGTGCAGCGGCCGACTAAGTGCTCTCCTGGTAGGCCCCTTTTAATAATGACGTTTTCTAAATGGGAGTTTATAACCAGTCTGGTGGAGAAGGCAACGGATAAGCTCTGTAGTGGTGCTGAGAGGGAGGCTGTGAGGTGATGGGCTTCGGGCAGGTATACCGTGTTTGGGGGAAGACCCCAATGACGGCAGTGGTAGGACATGTATAGTCCCGCGAGATGATGATAAAACAGACGAGTTGAGACTGCCTTACAAATGGAAGGTCTTCTATTGGATCGGGTAGGAGGCTTCTTCGGACCTGCCCTACTCAGTGGTCTGGGATCTCCGTGTGGTGGTGGCAGCATCCACTCGCTCGTTCAGTGGCATATTCTTGGATGAGGATGATGATGTTGAATGTTCTCTGATAGATATACTTCAACAGTGGCTTTGGCGTTTTCATTGACATTGACAGCGGTGCTGGTGGATGACATGCATCACATTAAGGAGGATAGTATAACATTTAGAGGTCTACCTGGACAAGTCAATGAAACAATTATCAACATACCGGTGAGGATAATGATAAGCTCCTTATTGTTTAGATCGACTTATTAGGCAACAGCTGGAGGCTGGAGCTCGTTCCGTCATGACCCGGTGGGTAATGAAATATGCTCTAAGACTCCGGATGGGGAATCGGCGATTGCTAATGCGCCGTAAGTGGGGATGTGTTGAGCCGAATGGAGCGGAGTAGTTGATGTGATTGAAATTATCTGTGAGAAAAGTTTAAACGACAGCGGCAGGATTCGAACCTGCGCAGGCAGAGCCTAGTGGATTTCGAGTCCACCTCCTTAACCACTCGGACACGCTGTCTGTTGATTTATTGTGATGTTCGAAAAAGTGGTGGTGTATACTATACACTGTATATGTCTTTGAACAGATACGCGACCTTGGCGAAATGCGAGGCTGACAGCCCAAATTGTGGATCGTTGCGGAAGCACGACTCATTGAGCCGTTTGGCACTGGGCCTCTCTGAGCTCGGTCTCGCCCAAACCGAAACAAACAGTGGCTTGGGCAGTGAGACATTCATGCAGGTGAAGCAACTTATATGCCTCTCTGCGTCGTTATGCCTTGCCGATTCAGCTGGCTATCATCTCATTCGTGAGCCGAGTGCTAGACATAATCGGCCTCGTCGCTCATGGGCTTGCATTCATCATGCTGGTGAGACCAGAGAGCACACAGAGCAACCGCTCATGACAGCATGCAGGTATTGGTTCGACGTAGCCCACGCACCCTGCTGCTTCACAAGAACTCTGGTGGAAGTCTTAAGAGCTATATCACAGACTACTCTCCGAACTGGCAAGATTAATGGCGCCATCAACTCTCGATATGCGCGGTTCAGGCTCGTTCTGCTCGGAGGAGTTTGCTTGCTGGTCTCCAATGGTCTTCGTGCGTCATTTCGCCACAGTCTGACATCTCATGTGGCGGCCTATGCCATACACTGCCGAACCTCTCCCGGCGATTTCCTGAGCAAAGCCTTCCTACCTCAGGGGTAAGACCATCTGATTATCACCCGGTCATTGCTCGAATTCAGGGGAAAGCCTGCCAACCTCGAAGCGATGGTTGCTTTCGCAAAATACGTTCACCACTCGAGCACAAGCGGTCTGAGCATGAAGCTCATTTATTTCGTTATTCTCATCGACGTGCTGGCGGTCGTTTTAGTGATCTGGTAATCTCCAACGTCTATTTTGCTCGTCCCTGTCATTTCTACCCTGGAGTTTCGTTATCACCGCCGCGCTACCACAATTACGTTCCCTCAAAGTGTGGTGTTCTTATCCTGTGGATGATGTTGTTACCTGTTCAGGGCTGGCACGCGTAATGCCTACAGTGCAAGCCGGACACACTTGACGGACTCTCAGCTCAGTCGTCTGCCTTTGTATTCAAAGATCTGGAACGTCTGGCTGAGCCTCGGTTTCCTCATATTTGCGATGGCTTGTACAACAGCCGCGGGGTGAGTGACTTTCGCTCCAAGTAGCTCCGCGCTGCCCGCTGTGGACTGCCAACTGAAATCTAGCACACTGTTTGCTGCAGACAAGTTGACTGTGTCGATATGAAAATACTGGAACCGAGAATCGAACTCGGGACCTACTGCGTGTTAGGCAGTCGTCATAACCAACTAGACCATTCCAGCTGTAATATAATTGGTTATATCACACGCATGTAGATACTCTGTGCGTCGACGAGGGTATCATTTGAACGTGCAGTTCTGGAATATCGACCGGCCTACTGGAAGGTCAGATCTTGATGATATACTGCTCAACCACCTTGAATACACTTATGCGTCTTTTGATGTAAGTCTAATACACGCCAACATTATTAATAATATTATTCGCTGCATTTGCCTTGTATCATATCGGATGTGTTACTTTTTATTGGGAGCATCCTCCCAATCCAAGACATCCTGTTTTAGGTAGCCGACTTTGCCACCGCTATTGCGCTGCTGATAGCGTACTTGGTCTGGCTTGTAACACCAGACAAAACCCGATTCTTGTCGAAGTACTTCCAGCTGGTTGGCCTCGGATATATGCTAAGGGCTATCATCATGGTGGGCGCCGCAAGCTGCGATAATGATAATCTACACTATCGTCTCAGCCATGGACTGTTCTACCAGCGCCATTCAGCGTATTGCAGTTCCCGGAGTGCTTCGAGCCACCTGGAAATAAGCTCTTTGGTGACATCATCACAGTCATTTTCTGCAATGATATGATGTAACATTTCCGATAGTATTAATCCCTTGCCTACGTAGTCGTCCAGGTACTCGGGCCATGCAGCCTTCATCTGCATCCCAATATTCATAGCTCTGGCTTTCGTCGAGTACGGTCCGGTTAAGCGCAAGGCTCTGGCCTGGTTGATGCTAGCGACACTCGCCGTACCGTGTGTATTCCTAATTGTCATAGCACGCGGCCACTATTCGATAGATGTAGCTCCCGAGGTGCCCGACGATGTCCGATGATTTCTGTGGTTCTTTCAGATCCTCGTCAGCATGACATTGTGTTCGTGCTTCGTACTTCTTAATGTACCTGCCTGGAAGTTGCTTTTCGACTACGGCAGAGGTGGCTATTATCAGTTCGGAAAAGTGAGAGGCATTCCGAGGTGGTCCGAGCTTGTTGAGGCGATCGCGGCAGGTATCCGACCTCCTCGAGGAGTGCGCGGACTGCTTCCCGGATGATGAATCCGAGAGCACTGCGGCGCTGCTGGAGGATGGTGATGAGGAAGAGAAGCCCGATTGGGTGACAATTGAAAAGAAGATTTCTAATCTGAGCGATAAAGTTAGAGTAAAACGTGGACCATAGTCCGCTGACATGTTTACTGTGTATTCAAATATCCTGTTCAAGAAGTGTGCATTGCGTTCGATCACATCGAGTTCGCCGCAAGCAACAGCGGAGCAAGAACACGCGACAGAAAGCCGTTGTTTCGACAGGCCCCTTGTGGAGCAAGTGCTCCCACTCATCATGTCATCTTCCAAATGGGAAGCTTTCGCGAACTGGACGGACAAGATCACTGACAGGCTTTGTAGCAACTGACATCAAGCTGCACGAATGTAACGTTGCAGGCCTCCCATGTTTGGGACCCGATATTCATACCAATCCACGAACTTTCGTCTTCCAACGGGAGAGTGAAGGAGACAATGTCGTCATCGGGAAGATGGGGTTGTCGTATAAGTGGGCAGTTATCTACGGTTTAGGGTAAGCTGCAGGCACTTGCTCGATTATACTTGTGCTGGCTGATCTGGTCGAGATGGTGCGCTGCATTGCGGGATGCTTCTGTTGATAAGATACATAGCAGCCGCAGCGATATCTTTGGTACTTCTTACAACATCTGTTATCCTCGATGATGTCCATGCCATTAAGCCAGGATCGATGGTCTTCACCGGCCTGCCGGGGCAACTTAAACCTGTGCAGGTCGACATCCCGGTGAGTGGTGTTATCGCAGAGTAGAGCGACTGGGGTGTCATTACTTCGATGAGACTCGTCGAGAATGTCGTTGTTACGGTCAAAACTAATGATAGAATTAACCCGAGTAGCAGCCAGCGAATCCACTACCATCTGCAGGCATCTCGTGGTGGATGGCGCACGCTCCGATACAACTACCCGAACGAAGGCGAAATATGTCCTCTTAAAGAGAAGGAGAAGCGGCCGGCAATTGCGAGGTGATTCTGCTGTGCATAGGTCACGTCGGCCATGGATGGATCTCAGGTATTCGACTCTAGCTCAATGTGAGATAGAGGGTCAGAGGTGCGCAGCAGATCGGAAGAACGACTCGCTGAGTGGAATCGCGCTGAGCTTGACCGATATTGGTCTGGCTCAGATCGAAACTAATAGTGGACTCGGAGCAGAGACTCTTGAAGATGTGAGGAATGAAACAGTGGCAGACGACACTCACCTCGTTGTCAGTTCTCCAATATTTCCTTCTTGAACCGCGTGCTGGATATTTCAGCGCTGACGTGTCATGCTCTGGCATTCCTGCTGCTGGTAAGTAGTGCTCTACGGCCTGCTCACATAGAGACCGTGTGGATCCTTCAGAGGTCCTATTTGTTAGCCTTAGAATTGTTCGCCTTAGGTTGGCATGCGCAGGCTTCCTCGCTCGGTGCTCCTACACAGAAGTGAGAAGTCGGACTTTATCTCCTTCGCCATGGACTATGCTCCACACTGGTCAGACCGACTCCCATACGTTCTCAAAAGTTGGTGGTGATTCAGGTTGGTTATGCTAGGAGGAGTGCTGTTATTTCTCTCCACTGCCCTGGCAACATCTTTCCGCCACGATCTGACCTCCCATATAGCAGCTTATGGCATTGCCTGTCACACTAGTCCCGGTGATCCTGTGAGACTTGCATTTAATCCCGGGAAGTAATAGCTGTGTCTATTGGGCTTGAAACACGTACTCTATCCAGTAAAGACCCGTCGAATCTGGACGCCATGCTGGTATTCGCCGAGTACGTCTACAGATCTGGCAGGGCCGGCATTAGCGTAGCTCTCTCGACAGCCGTGGTCTACATTGACCTATTCGCATCTATATTAGTTATCTGGTAAGTTCCTATTGTAAGGTACCTAAAAGGTGTACTTGCTTGTCTTTCAGGGCCGGCACTCGCGGGGCTTACCATAAAGATCGCGCCAAGTTAACGGACTCTCAGCTCAGCAGACTCCCTTTTTACTCCAAGATCTGGCCTTTACTCGTCAGTGTGGCATTCTTGGCTTTCTCGCTGGCCTCTACTTGGTTTGCTGGGTGAGTTTGTCGGTTATTACTGCCTCCTCGATGGCACTCGCTACTTTGCGTTTTATAGGTATTGGACCAGAGTTAGGGGCTTCCCATTGAACGAGCGTTTCTGGAATATAGACCGCCCACTTGGGCGCGCTGACCTGGATGACATCATCCTCAACAATCTAGCAATTACGTATGCATCGTATGAAGTAGTCTGCCCCTAGCAGTCATAGCGCATGAGACTTATTCCTTCCAGGTCGCGGATTTTGCCACTGGTATTTGGGCACTCATCGGTTTCCTTCTCTGGCTTGTAACCCCCGACAAGAGCCAGTTCCTCTCCAAATATGCGCAGCTTCTGGGGTTAGCGTATTTCCTCCGAGCTATCATCGTGGTAAGTGCAGTTAAAACAACAGTCGTGGACTGTACGACTCTACTTAGCCATGGACCGTGTTACCTGCTCCCACCAGTATAGTGCAAGTGCCGATGTGCTACAGAAAGCCTGAAGGCGCCATATTTGGGGATATCATAACAGCTGTCTATTGCAATGATATGATGTAAGATATTTCCGTCTGCTTTCCAAATACCATTCCTCTCAAGGTACTCTGGTCATGCAGCCTTCATATCGCTGCCCTGCCTCATCGCTATAGCATTTGTCGTGTACGGTCCTGTTCAGAGGAAGGTTCTTGCCATATGTGTTTTATTAATTGCGGTGGTGCCTTCCGTAGCAGTTGTTGTGATATCCCGAGCTCACTACACGATGGATGTAGGGCAGTTCGGTAGTGGGTGTTACTGAATTTCCCGTTCTGTTAGATTCTGGTCAGCTTATTGGTGACCAGCTCCCTCACCTTACTGAACGTTCCAGCTTGGAAAGCTCTCTTCAATTACGGAAACGATCCTGGGATGCGTGCCAAAGACGTAGAGCATTATCAATGAGTTGGACCGTTGCAGACGCCTTTGCTTTCGTTTCCAGGTTAGCGCGCTGTTGGATGAGTGCAACGACTACCTTGAAAGACAGGTCGACCTGGAAACCTCGGGTCTGCTGGGCGACACATTGCCACCTGATTGGGCTGCCGTTGAACGAAAGATTTCGGCTCTTAGCGAGAAGCTCTCGCAACAAAGAGGAGCCCAACCCAAGCTTGATAATTACGCTTAAGATTTGGGCTGCTCCTGTAACCAAGACTTCGCGTATTTTTCGTCCCTTGCCTTTTGGTGAGTTCGCAGGAGATCTTGGAGCACTTTTCCCTTCTATCATGAAGCCTCTAACACGGCACCACATAAGATACTCAATCTTGTAGCCAATTGGGTACCACGCGTTGTACTGTTCACGAATGTTGTGCTGAGTCTATAAATATCTCAAATCTCAAATGTCACGCTTTACACTGTTACTCTTCATTGCACGCACCCATTTTTACCATTACTTGCTAATAAACCAAGAAGGATAATACGAGGGCAGATATGGCGTTAATGGGGTGTCCGAGTACTAAGGACCTTGGTTACCACAGGAGGCAACTTCGGTAAGCATACACGGTTTAATATGGCACAGTTGGGAAATGCGCAAGTATCCAATGTACGATACCACGCGAGCGTTAAAGTGCCTTAAGATTATTAGTCTCAGCAATCAAAACAAATAGAAAGCGGTCACAAGCGAGAGTAAATCTCACTACTACCAAAAGGAAGTGTCATCACGGTACTCGACAGCAACAATATAGCTGTAGCAACCCAAATCATAGCTCAGACTCTACATGAGAGAAACAGCAACAAGATAACAGCCACCGAAGTGACTCGAGATCTCAGAGCTGGAGGCCTAGATGGTTTCCCAAGGTGTCTGGACCGTTAGGCTGACAAGAGCAGCCACGGCAATTAGCCTTGGAGAGGCACAGAGGAATATTGCGCAAGTATGACTCGATCACCACCAACAACGACAGCGTCTAACCGGCGTTGTGAATCGAATAACCTATTAAAAATAGGAAGAGACACATGGTGGTGGACTTAAGGCTCACGCAAGCGCAAGAGCGTCGACAAGACGTCGATGATGCCCAAAGCGCAATCACTCTACCGGTAGAGCCGACCGCAAAGCCACCAAAGCACCTTTAAAAAGGACGCAATGCGGCAAAGCAGGCTCAACCGAAGATCAATATAGATGGTGCATCAGACTGACGTGCAAAAGTCTCATCAAGAATCAGGGACTTGGGTATAGCGATATTTTTAATCATCACATGCAGCTGCAATAAGAATCAAACGTCAGAGAGATACGCAGTTCAACCCCACATAGAAGTCGGAAGACATGGGTTAGCAATAAGCGTTAAATCATCATTCATCTGGCATTTTGATGCCTCAGCGAAATCCGCTAATATTTCTCTCCACGGAAGCTCACGAGGAGCCCGGTTTCAGAGTGTGTAACAAAGATGGCTCATCAAAGACATTGCACTTCTTACTGGGTCAGATCTGTTGAGCTTGACATAATAGATTAAGGTATCCCCACGGCTGAGTAAGATCAGCGGGAAAATCTAATCATCATTCCCAGAAGGCATTAACATTCAGTGGAAGTTGACGTTCTTTAAGTGTCAACAGCGGGAAATGTGAATCGATTAGGCAATCGATTTAGACGTTTTTAGCTAATAGGCGGAGCGTTGCGTTGCACGGGCTACGATTTCGTCGTGCAAGGAGCGCTCGCCTACAAAGCAGAATCGTCGTCACTCTTTGAACTGTCTTTGCTTGATTATGGCGCTCCTCATTGTGGCTCAAGACACAGCCCATAGTACCGCCTACATCGATGATGTATTCTCAGAGCTCGCCGGTCACATGGACCTCGACGGTCTGAAGTATTTAGTGTGGGAGTTTGTCGGTCTGCGTAAGCCCTGTGGGCTGAAAGTCGCCGGTAGGGAGCCCAGCGGTATTTACTCAATTGTTGGCAGTTGTGGGGATGACATTATCGGACTGAGGCAGTGCCGAACCTCGGGGAAGTCCCAGATAGTGGCGCTCAGGGAAGGCGACTTGGCTGGAGCAGGAAAGCTCATATTGGAGTCGGAATCCTGGCTTACCGATGCCTGGCAGTCATCCCTGTGTACGGATGGTGATGAGAAGATATATCATGTCGATAACACGGATAAAGTGTATGAGATCAACAACACCGATGTCAGCGGGGAAATGCGCGTGCTGAAGACAGACGTCCCCGAGTCGGCACTGCTCTACAGGACTCGTTTGATCGATTCAACTCTCTATGTTGGGTGCGCTGGTGCCAGTCGTATAAGTAGAGTACTTTGCACGGTTGATCTCGCATCTGGGAAATTCGATACTGTAAAATGCAACGGTGAAGACGTGGAGTTCTTGTATGCATTCGATGTTCAAAAAACTGCAACTGAGGGCATGACCAGGATTGCCTATCTCAGACCTACGAGAGGTCGCCCACGGCTGGAGCTTGTAATCGTCACTGTTGATAAGGATGGCATGGCGAAGTCAACTTTGACTTTACCGAGCTCTGGTGGAATGCATTTCCGTTTCCTGGCCGCCTCTGATGGGATATTGTGCATGGCCGAGGGATCGGAGCTAAGGCTAATCGACACAGAGTCGACAGAGGTGCTTTGTAAATGCGATATAGGTCTATCTTGGGGATCATCGATCGAGTCGATGAGTATGGATTCCATCAGGCTAATAGCGTTGAATTCCCATCGCGGCTTGGAGATTATCAATGTGTATGTACAGTATCGCTACACAGCCGAGGATTCATGTACTAATGAGCCGGATTGTCAGTAGTGCTTGGAGAATCATAATTTCACAATAGTAGCTATTTCCTCCTCTTCGATAGTAGTTTTTAATAATGGCGCCTAGGGCTGCCTGGTCATCAGCCGATGTAAGCGGCGCTCGCATGCATCTAGAATTTCTGTCGGAATGCCAATTCTGCCCGTATATAAGTTCAAAGCCTTTTACACTGCCTCTCATCATCCTTTACTGATTCCACAAGTAACACACCATCTCTGTGTTGTTGTTTATACGGATAGAGCTGGGGAAATCGGTCCGGTATTTTTGGTGGATAAGGTGCATGGTGTTCTCAAAAGCTTCTTGAAGAGAGATTTCACACTGGCGAGCATTTAGCAACCCTTATGGTGTTTGAAAGGCTCTGAAACAACAGCTTCGGCATGAGTGTATAATTGAAAGTTATACTGAATATCCCTTAGCACATTTTTCGGCTGGGAAACCCTGTATTTGCCGAATGAATCCAAGTGTTGCCTTACGCGTTATACGAATCCAATCTTCGTTCATTTCCTCCTCTAGGGTAGCAATGGATCGTCTACGTGCGAATCTTGGACTTAAGTGTGTACCAGTTATTGGTGAATATGGGATAGATGCATTGCACCGTCACACCGATCCGCATTTTAGCAAGTTTTGCCTTCACTAAGGCTGGCTAGTTTTCCCATGTCTTCGTCTCTTCGTCCCGACCGTCCATCTTCATCGGTAATCTTACGCGGTGTTACATTATATGATATTATGAAGTATTGGCCATGGAGAACATCAGTTAACTTGAAACATAAAGTTTGGGATAGGTTAAGTTGTAAAGCCGAAGATGTTACTGATTATGATATATTCCTAAGTCATGCCTGGGAGAGTAATTGTCTGCTGAAGGCGGCGGCTCTTGCTGTCCGTCACAACTCAATGAAGGCAGTGTTAATATCACTTTTGGTATGCTGGCTTTTATGTAACATCGATGTACCTGGTTATGTTAGACTTTCCGTTCCATGTCTCTGTGCAATAATATGTGTTCGATGGGGTTTCTTATTGACACTCGGAAATAGCCCACGGGTCTTCTTTGACCGATGTTGCATTCCGCAAGATGCTCCTCACACGAAGCTTGAGTGTATACGGTCTATCCCTCATTATTTACAACATTCCAAATCATTTGTGTTAATGTGGGATAAACCGTTCACGACTCGTCTTTGGTGTATGTTCGAGTTCGCTCTGTTCACCAAGACCCATGGCTCTCATAAACTGGAGGTATGGAATCTAATGACAATGAGGTTTGCATTATTTGTATTTGTAACTTCATTTACTTTTTGGCTTTGTCATGAAATATTTGACAATTTTATTCCAGTTGGTATCATTGATATCATATTTGCCGTCTCGAGTGGTTGGTATGCAATAGTTTACTTTCTTCCGAAGGGGGAAGAATGTGTCGCTCTCGGGCTCAACCTTAGAACGGAGAAGCTTAAATGCTCACTAAAGATTGATAAAGATGCTCTGCTCTCCCAGATTCGTGATCTTTATGGGAATTACACCAACTTCAACGTGGAAATGTCGCGGATATCGGCACGGGAGTCGCGGAATTTCACGAGTATGCCGTTCGCGTCTGCAGTGATTATGTTGTGTATTTTTCCATCAACTTTGGGTGCTTTGATAAGCGGTCAGTTGTCCGTATCCGCGGTTGTGGCCATGTTCCCTAATATCGTAGATTTCGTGTATACCATCTTAAAGAAGAGTTCATTCGGCAATTGGTTGTCGTATATTAAAGTGGCTCGGCTTCGTCGGCTTTTGATATCAACTGCTACTTTGTGCATGTCGTTTGGTGTACTATGGCTTGCTCGTCATCTGGACGCTGTATACGGTCCACAATCGTCGTCGTCATCGTCTGAGTGCTCGGTGTCCATGAGTTCATTTTTAGTGGTCACCCTCACCCATGTTATGTTGTGTGCTACACTTGCCACCCTTCTTACTCGGCTCACGTTCACTTCATCGTGAATACGAACTGCCGCTGCCAAACTTCATACGGGCATCACCCTTGTGTAGATTGTCATCATCAGAAACCAGGAAATAGCGGATTGACGTTTTCAATGGTTTTCAGACACATTTGGGCGTTCTACGTTTCGGAATTACGAGGATACTTTAAACAAGGTTAAACTGTTGTGTTATCTTTGTCCTACTTCGTCGGTTGGCATTAGTTGGTGAGAATATTCAACAGTAGCAGCAGCAATGGTAAAGGATACGTCTTTGTCAAAGCGTCAGTTGGTAGAAGTCCTCCACACTGCGAAGACTAATAGAGAGAAGAATCGTGCGGCTAAGCTACTAAAGAAGTATGAAGCTGCTGCTGCTGCTTTTTGTTGTTGTTCCTGGCGCCGTCCCGGTATAAGTACTTGTTTCTAGGTTTGATCCCCAGCCACACTTTGAGTACGATGAGGAAGCTACCAAGCAGAATTTGAGGTTGAAGAAGTCGGATAGAATATTCTTGTAAGGGTTATTTACATAGGGGCAATTTTGAAGATAAAGCTGGTAGGGCTTTATCCATCGGATAGTTATCGGCTTTATCCATCCGGCTCCACCAAAGCGGATAGTCTGGTTGGGGCGCGTAGGGCATTCGAATACTAAAGGATTGGTGTTCTAACTAACGATGTTACGCTAATCGTTACATTATTTCTTACTTCACTGGCGTAGGGGACTTTGCGACGATTTCCAACACCGGCTAAAGATGCGATTTCCAAAATCTCGGAAGAATACTGTACAAGCGCTGCTGCCTCTAGTCGGTTGGTCTGGCGGCATCTATATTGCTTTTACCATCGTTCCATGAATGATATAGTGCATAATGGTAACGCAGTTCTTAACATACTCTTTTAGTTACATGTGCTTTCGATGCGATAGAGTGAGACAATGTCAAGCTAAGGTACTACCGATACAAAGCTGTTGTTATTCAATGTCTTCCTCACTCATTTAGGGTTCCTTCACTACCAGTAAAGGCGTTAAGACTATCTGCCCAGGTTGCTATAATAATTTATTGTCACAGGCGGAGGTAAGTCTGCGGCAAAGTTAGGGTGGGATGCTGCTGCTGTTCATTCAGGTGTCTCAACTGCGTGCACATCACCAGAAGCTTGGGCTCACCCCAAAGGTTTTGTAATTAGTCGGGAACCGACCACAGTTTGATGATGCTGCTCGATTGTGAGGATGATGATAAGCTAAACACCGGATGACTATCTGTATAAAAGCAACGGTTACAGTACACTCATCATTATCCCTGTTGTGTTCGCCAAGTGGGTGATGATTGCCTTCTTTTGTGTTGTTCGAAGTCTAATATAATGTCTCAAGTCTACGAAGGCTTCAATATCCATGCGCAGTTAGATCACTTGCACGTAGGAATATATCGACTGTATTATACTCTTTTGCAGAATGGTTTGGCTCTCAGATGCGTTACCCTGGCACTGGTCATGCCGACATGGGTCGCTATGAATGGGCCACGATAATCCACAGGTAGTAGTAGAGAAGAGGTGAGCGGCAGAAATGTTGTGTTCTTTAGAGATACGATGGCATCCCATGTGGGACATCAATCGAGGCTTGCGTACATTGCTATCTGCGAGAACGAGCCGATCGCAAGAGTGAGGTATAACTGTCTCATGGTAATACGGGGGTATCTTCACTCCTCCCACCTTTCGACTGCGTAATAGAGCTTGTAGCGGCATCATGCCACTTAGTCAGCTGTACTGTACTGACACTTGGTATAACATAATAACCATTTATGGGAAGGTTCAGTGTGAGCTAATGGGAAACTTACGCGGTTGCACGTGACAATGTGCAAAACTGTTCTGATCTCCAAGAGGGTTTGAAATAGAACCGATGAAGCATCTTTGATGACCGCGTACTGTCTTTTGGATTGATGGGACTCTATGTCCGACTCTACGTCCGCGGGACGTCCGTCCCGCGCCGGAGTCTCGGCTGAATCCAAGTTTGTGCCCAGTATGGACTCCATTTCATGGAGGAGCCACGGTCAGTGAGGCTAGTCTGGCTCAGATCCCAGCGAAAATAGAGCTATAAGGCTGGCACGAGCACTGTAGTATACTTGAAGGGCAAGTGGATTAATCGGTAGTGGATCATCCCAGAGCTATTTGTAGCTCGGATCCACAACAGGGGTAGATAGGAACTGCAAAACAGGGGCACACTGCAGCCCTGTTGAAGCCGTTCGTTTTACACGTTTTACGCCGATATCACGAGATATGTAAGCCCGCGGCCGCATACCAAGGAATAGTGCAGCTTATCACGGCGTTATTGTCTCCCAAGAACACCGCGCATGTCTTCCACTAAGACAGCGAGACTCGCGCGGCGCGGCGTGGTTTGTCTTGGTGTCTGCCACCAAAACGAAAAACGCTAGTGTCGAACATGACCCATACCGCAACGCGATGAGGAGGCATCACTCAGCAAACATTACACGAAGTACACGGTTATGCGTGACGCTTCCATGTTGTAAATCGTGTTGTGATAAAACCAACACTGGTTACAGGCGGCTGGTATGCCAAGGACAACCGAAGCCGCTCACGTTCCTTCACTCGGACACAGACCCAACAACCCCAGCTGCTGCCAATAGCAATAATCAGGACCGTACTGCTAGGAATGGCAGCTTACAATGGGATGGCAGCTTTCAGCGCAGCATTGAGAGAAGAGTTCAATCGAGGATCTGGGCTACGCCAGAGTGCAAAGGCGAAGCTCAAGACGAGGGCCATGCCCGAACCCAAAGCAATTGCGTGGTCGCAATGGGGGCGCTTTTGCGCATAAAGGGCAGGAAAAAGTGAGAAGCTCTTCAAAGGGCAAGTCCGTATCTTGTGGGTATCTGTGGTTTGAGTGTCTGGTGAGTCGGTGAAGAAGACACACACTTAACACATGGGAGGGTCTCTCTCAGAAAGGTGGACTTCTTGCCGCCGGTGCCCCATTGCGCCCGAGGACTTCCAGTCGCGACGTTGAAGCGTTGGGGATTTGAGCTGGCGCCGTGCACGTGGCACCATTGAGCGGGCCGCGCACAAGGAATAACTGCGTTGTCGCCCCCCTCCAATCCTTCGTGAGAGCCACCGCCAGTTTATAGTATATATCTGGCGGGAAGCTGGGAATGACTAGTTGCCAAGCTTAGTTCAAGCCAAGCTTAGTTCAAGCCAAGCTTGAAACATCCTAATGCGCACGAAATACTGTATTATTTTTGAAGGCACGAGTTCGTGGGGGGAGTCGTTATCGATACGTCCGTTGATACTATCGGTAAACTATGGCCGACTCTGATAGCACACTCTCGAAAGCTTATACAAAGCAGTGCTTAGCACACTGTGTTGAATGTGCGCATTCAGCCCGTATCCACTGGGATAACGCAAGACACATATTTCGAATCAGAGGGGAAACCTTCAACCCGCACGCCGGAGTGCGGAGATACTGAAACACAGTCGGACATGTGAACTCCCGAGAGGAGAGTTTAGAGATGGGACGGGCGATGGGGCATATGTTGGATAGTGATAGTAGAGAGCCACATAGAGAGACTTCCTCGACTCGGACGCGGCGAGTGGACAGCAGAAACTGCGGCGCGGGGCGAGCAAGCACCCTTGTGCCGGACTATTCGCACAGTGTGCAAACACACTAGCTAAATTGCACAAAAACCTTAACGTTTACAACAACAAGGGAATGTAAGTACTCGCAGCTACATGTGGCCGAACAGAATCGATCTTCATCCAATATAACAGGCTTACAGCTGCTACATTACTAGCCGAAGCAGGGATACAGGAAACTTCTACTAGTACCACGGGTTGGTTATGAGCATGCGTGGTCGAAGTATGCATGCGCATTGTCGCTGGAAATGGTTATTTTGAATATTTGTATTCTCGGTTGGTTCGCTAGAGAGTTCGTTGATCATCGTTTTTTTCAGAGTATGCTGCATCCTATCACACGACCCGCGACAAAAGAAGAGCGTGAGAAAATGGAAACCAACAATTAATGTTGGTTGCTAAAACGATGAATTAGTGGAAGGGATCGTGATGATGATGATGAGACGATATTATTAATCACAACCTTTCCTCGCCTTTCCGATGTGGTCTAGTTTCCTCCTCGTTTTGTAGTTTTTTTTCAGGTTGGCATCTCCCTTACCTATGACCACTCCTTCTATCACACCTTCTGGCCGTGATGGCACATCTTCATCAGTAATCATACGCGGTATTACATTATATGATATTATGAAGTATTGGCCATGGGGAACATCAGTTAACTTGAAACATAAAGTTTGGGATAGGTTAAGTTGTAAAGCCGAAGATGTTACTGATTATGATATATTCCTAAGTCATGCTTGGGAGAGTAATAGTCTGCTGAAGGCGGCGGCTCTTGCTGTCCGTCACAACTCAATGAAGGCAGTGTTAATATCGCTGTTGGTATGCTGGCTTTTATGTAACATCGATGTACCTGGTTATGTTAGACTTTCCGTTCCGTGTCTCTGTGCGATAATATGTGTTCGATGGGGTTTCGTATTGACACTCGGAAATAGCCCACGGGTCTTCTTTGACCGTTGTTGCATTCCGCAAGATGCTCCTCACACGAAGCTTGAGTGTATACGGTCAATCCCTCAGTATTTACAACATTCCAAATCATTAGTGTTAATGTGGGATAAACCGTTCACGACTCGTCTTTGGTGTATGTTCGAGTTTGCTCTGTTCACCAAGACCCATGGCTCTCATAAACTGGAGGTTTTGCCATTGATGACAGTAAAGTTCGCAGTGGTTTTCTTTTTAACTTCTTTCTCTTTCTGGTTATGTTCTGAATTATTTAGTACTACTATTCCAGGCGTTATTATTGATATCATATTTGTCGCTTCAACTGGTTGGTACGCGATAGGGTATTTCTACCCGCAAGCCGAAGAGAGTGTTAATATCGGGTTCAAGCTCAAAGTGGAGGAGCTTGAATGTTCGTTGAAGACTGATAAAGATATCCTTCTATCATATGTTCGCAGCGTTCATGGTAGCTATCGTAACTTCGATCGAATGGCCGACCGTATTTGCCGAGATGTCGTTCGCAATTGGGGTCAGCAACCGTTCCTAATTGCACTTACATGCTTATCGATTCTCCCTTCAACTTTAGCTGCCCACATTACAGGTGGTTTTATCACGTCCGTTATCATTGCTACTCTTCCAAATCTAGTTTGCTATATTTACCGTGGACTACTCAGCAGCCGTATTTTCTACCCGCAGCCTCCGCCTGCCTATATAGTGAGTGTCGCTGCTTGTTCAATATCTTTCGGAATTCTGCGTCTAGGTCGGTGCGTCGATGCATTCTGCTTCGGCATTAACGGTGTTGGTAGCTGTAGCTTTTATATTTACATAGTAGTTATTGTAGTCCACGTTGTGTGTTGTATGCTTATCGCTTTTGGTTTCACACGCTCAACATTTTCCTAGCCTATACGTCGCTAACTTGAACTACTTACTGGAACGCCTACAATGTGTTAGTGCCTAATTCTGAGGCACCAGGAACAACCTACTAGTGGCTATGTGGCTTGAAGTACTATTGTTCTTTCTTACTACGAGAAAAAGCTGTGCTCGCAAACGGGAGTATCTGGGTAGCAAGTGTACAGGAAAAGCTCTGTTGACATCATTGTAGTCCATCCTCGGTAGTGTCGACAGGATTAAAACAATCAAGGTAGATCACGGTCACCGGGCTTCTATCTTACTTTAATTAATATTAATATTCAGGTCCTTCCAAAGCGAGAAGAAGTGTTCGTTTGACAGGCTGCGTTTCTTCGTCTTGTGTGTGATTACCTTACCACGATTAGCAGTATTTTAATATTGTTCCCTTTTGTAAGACGCCACCCTCGTGAGTATGCATCAGCATAACCACTAGATGGGTTTCCCAGGCTTTGTTGGTCTGTGCTGTGGCTGTAAAGTGTATGGGGCAACTATAATAAAACAAGAAACGACTTATTTGATCTATTCGTTCTAAATCCTTTCGGATATGTTGCAAATCTTTACTACCAGTTTCCATATAGACCAAAATCCCTAGTTGTAAATGAATTAAGCGGGTAACTTCTTCTACGTTTCCTTCTGCTGCAAGTCATCAGAGGTGCTACCTATTCTTACGATGTTGTGCTCATGAGGCCTACCCCTCAACTGCCACCTTCTGTCAATAGGGGCCGGCGTCGCCGCCCATCCAACTTCAGACGAACGAGGCGTAACAGCTTAGAGCGGGGGGCCACCTGTCACGCAATAGAGGCCGAGTTGGGGTAGAGTTCACAATGTATCGGTGGTAGCAATCGGATATTATTAGGCGTATAATTTCCACACCCCGGAGTCCGAGCACGCCGTCAACAAGGCCTGTAACTGCTGTGACACGTTTGTGTTCATCGAGAGCTGGAGAGCTCGCAGGGAAGGTGAGCCTGGTTACCACTGTATCGATTGCATTCCGTAGCTCAGAGCGAAGCAGAGATCGTGACTTGGAACCGTACAGGGCTTCACAGTAGAGTTCATCCTGGCAGGATTTGGACACCTACCAATAGCCAAAGTAAATGGAGACATGGTGATGACAAGGAGGAGAAAGAAGAAGAAGCCAACACGATCACGCTTCAAGAGTAAGCAGCTTCCATCGCTCTACGGGCATACCTGTTATTTCGGGAGTCTTTAGATTATATGTGCGAGAGTGTTTGAACAACGCTGAGTCTCGAAAGCAGCGACTCACGAAAGCATTGAGAGTTGCTGGGGTGTGTGATGACCTTCGATCTCGCGATGCAACGGGGATGCCTTGGGAGCCTTTTGAAGAGGATATGATTGGGAACCGAACTCCAGCGGAATGGATGAGCCTCTGTATGGGAGCTGACGGCATATACAAACCTCTCAAAGGTAGCTTCTAGATATTAGTGCTGTGGGCGAAAGACATTGCACATTTTGGTGACGTGAAGGCCGAAACGAATAATTGAACAATTTATATGCAGTGACGATCTGTTACTCCTAGTATTACTCAGTCAATAGCATCATCCCACAGCTACCGGGCCATTGCATGAATTCTATCTCGTATATTCCCTCAATGATTGCATATCATCGGCTGAGTTCTGAAACCACAAAATCTAATCTGTGAAATGAGGATCTTGCTATTAATTTCTTGAAACTTCCTTCCTCCCCAATCCATGCTGCTCAAGGCAGCAGTTGCGCATATTCGAGTGGCTACTGTTTTTTAAACTGTGTAGGTATAGCTTTGCTTCATGACAGCTGGGAAGAATGCCTTATATATGGATACGATCCCGACCTGCGCAAGTTTTCCGTGAAACCGTTGAGGTCGCATAGTGCGGTCGATGAGCTTTTATTGCCGGCTTTTGACCTAACCATCGATGGCGAGACGCCGGAGGAGTTTGCTGAGCGAAGGAAGTCACTTCGTCGACGACACATACAAGCTGAAACGCTCCAATTGTAAGCATTGGAGGTTGCATTACTTTTAGTAAACCCCAACCTCGGGCGGCGTGAACTGTTCAGTTTTCGGCTTCAGGATTTTACAGGTCGTGCGTTAGACGACCATATTATTAGCACTGACAAACCATGATGGTCTTTAAGCGAAAACACACTGAAAACTGATAAAACTCTTTGCCATCACCTGTAATACGTTTCTTGAGAAGATAGAATCTTCCCTCGCCAAAAGTGACGAGCTATCTATCTCGTGCGTAAATAACTATTTGTGGGCAGTTTTTAATAAAAACTTAATAAAACAAGTATAAAAACTTTTTATACTTGTACTTGCCGAAGAGGCAATACAAGTCAGCAATAAGTCTTGAGCTTGAGCTTGCACTAAGGTTGAAAGAGTGTACACAGTCACTGCTTAAAATGTTGTTAACTGCGAAGGTTTCAAGCACTGGTTTAATGACGCATGATTAATGCTTATGATTTAGTAAATTGTTTTATAGCACTCCATTGGATCTCACTAATAGTGTCTGTTCACTGGCGTAATAGATACCATATGCTCATCAACAACATGCCCACATTTGAGACCCATCCACATTTCTGGAAGGCATCCACTGCTGTCTCCGGGGACATGCCTCGGCAGTTATTGCAAAACATCATTAAGAGAGTCGACGTGGCTGGGTCTACTCGAAGTAGAGCTCGCGTTGCCCCCTGGCGTGTCCGTCCGAATCGTTGCTCTTCAGTGGCATCGGGCCTTCAGTCACGGTCTGCCAAAGATACTTGGGCAGTTCTTGAGGGCATACTGTACGAGGCGAGGTTGTCGTTCGCAAGGGCGCATAACAGTATTCTGCTGGATGATCAACTGGCATGTCTAAAACGGTGAGCGATTAAGCGAGCGTCAGCAGTGAACGATAATTCCACTTTTTAGGAAAACCACATTGATGCGATACGATGGAGGCTCGTCTTTGCCGCGGTACATAAGAGGAGTTCTCGTCGCCTTAAGCAGTCTTTCTAAGAGTTCCCTCTCACCCTGGACTTCACCACGCGATCGACCTTTCTTGTAAGCAGTGGGCTGTTATAGGTCTATGACAACCGTGTTCCCATTAGATCCTCCTCTGCCTCCTTTCAATACTTTATAGAGAAGTTGTCTCACAGCGCGCCCCGGGCATGGACTGGAGTTAGTGAGCTTCTCAGCAAAGTGGCCGCGTTGAACTACGAGGTAAGCCCAGCCATGTGGTGCATCTCGGAGCAGCATGCCAGGTCGAGGGCAGCTTGGCAGTTTTCTCGTATCCGAGCGTATCGGAGAACTGTGGCCAGCCCCCGGGTGTCCAGGAATACAGACGACGCGCGGTAAAGCATGCCGGTGATGCGACTATCAGAATTCACCAAAGGCTACCACAGGCAATACAAAGAGTTCTGCTGAATGCTGTCGACTCCGAGGAAAAGGGGAAGCTATCGCTGACCGCTGGCAATGTGAACAGAGCTGTGAGGCTGCGAAAGGTGTTGAAGCTTGTGAGGTTCATCACCGAAGCCACACTGGAGAGATGTCTCTTACGAACTGTTGGCGATTTCGTGGAGACGGTGACGATTCATCGACCCTCTCCATTGTTCACTGTCAACCTTGCAATGGTTGATGATGGACGCTGCCCGAGGGTCGGCTTGGCCGAGGGTGTTGCCTTAGGAGCTGCAAAAGCTATCATGGATACTTTTGATGAGTCACTGAGTGTTTTTCATGAGATAATGGGACCAGAGAGACTTATCATGCTCGGCTTGGAAGCGGCCGAGCTGGCCTCGTGTAGTGGGCGACTTCGTGATTTTTCCGATGACAATCGAATAGACGTGGTGTCGCGCAACTGGGGTAAGATTGGCGAGTGGCGTGGAACTGTCGAGGAGGTTGTCAATGAAACGGTGAAGAAATTGGAAGAACATTGCCAATCTATGGCTTGGCTCGATAGCCTTTGGGTATCCGACCCTCTTGACACTCCAGTCCTTCCGAAACAACTCACTGAGCCCAACTGTCATACCAGACGATTGGCCGATTTAGTCCCGGAGTCGATAGCAGTTGCTGTCGAATACGATTCGACAGCATCATCTGCGTTGGAGTTCTTCGATTGTGATGCTCTCAACGAACTGCTCAGCATCTCTCCCAAAAAAGTTGCTCGTGGTTTCGATAGCTGGACTGTGGTTACCCGGGGCCTTCGAGATCTCATTATGGCTACCGAACCTACCAATCTCGGATTGATATCTGTCAACAGTGAGGAAGTATTCGAAGCCTTACTTTCACACTGGTCGCATTTGCGGAACATTCTAGCTCGAAAGGTGATCGGTAGAGTATCCACTTTCGTGCATTCGTTCGAGCACAGTTGTTCCATGCTCCAAAAGGCCCTGCTCTGCGTGTCAGCGACAGAGGAGGAGCTCCTCGCCAGGGAAAGTATCATACGGGGCATGCCCCAGGCCTTCGACTATCTCCAGAACGCTCGAGCCGTGCTGGTCTCTTACTTTGACATCTTAGATGCGGCTAGTGTCAAACTGCCTTTCGACGACCTGCTTTCTCGCGTGTGGGTAACGCAGGTGTATCCGGGTACGTTGAAAACTGCGTGGCGGCGGGCGGAGACAGAGTTGTGTCCAAGAGATCGGCGACAACTTCTTATGGCGTTGAAACGGGACCGAGCTCTCCTGCTCGAGAATTTGTATGATACAAAGAAGATATTCACAGAAGCGTTCTTTGACGATGAAAGTGTGCTTCTGAGAGAAGACTTGGGAAGCATCATCTTAGCGGACTGGGTGGTGGAGAAGGCCGACCTCTGTGGTGAGCTGAGGAGACGAATCCAGCAGATGGAAAAGAAGGTCGAGGATGTTACGAGGCGCCACTCACTTTTGCTGGCCACTGAGGTAGGTTGCTTGCATATTGGTTTTTGCTCTTTGCTATTTCGGCAATTATGTCATCTTGTTTTCTCAGATCGAACGGGAGGAATTTGCGGGGATCTTGCAACTTGCTAGCGAGTTTGGATGCTATGAGACTGTGTGGATGTTATTGCTGGATTGGACCAAGTATAAATCCACATGGGAGGGGAGAGGGCTTGGGGTCTACTGCAATAAGGAGGAGGTGAAGCGCGTGGTGATTGAAGGACCAGGAAAGATACGCTGCGCACTCGAAAGAATCTCGGGATACACTTCTGATCTGGGTGTCTTGTTAATTGCCAACTTGGAAGCTTGGAAGGGCGAGGCGGAGCTCGTCATTGCCCTTTTAAGTGATGATTTGGTCGGCCGACACTGGCGCGAGATATCTTGCTATTTCTGTGGAGCGCCCGAAGGAGGGCTCGATCCTGAGGTATGGATTCATCCGATAAAAAATGGCAGCATATTCGACCTAGCTTCACTGCGTAAATTCGCAAGTGTAGAACATTTGCAGACAGAAGTTTCCAAAATAGCATCGCGGGCGCGGATGGAGGCGGAAAGCCTCCGCAAAGTAGGCGATTTCATGGCACAGCAGTGCCACTGGACGCTGAGTCTCAACGAGCACATAAGTGAAGCTGGGTACAGAACCTTCGAGACGAGGGAGCTACATGTTGTCAGGGAAGGGGCAATGGCGGCTAAGGAAGGATTGGCCAAACTGATAGAGGATGCGGAGGCCCAGTTGCCTGTGGTGGCTGAGACACTATGGTCGGCCCAGGGGCAACTGGACAGAGTTTTGATGATGGTCGATCGGCTTGAGCTCCTACATCGGGTGTGGGAGGAGTATGTTGTGCCACGTTGTGGGGAGATCGAGCTGGATATCCGAGAGGATGAGGAAGATTGTGATGAACTAGTGGAGATTGTTAAAAGGATAAACCAGTGTTGGTTGGAGCTAAGACGAGTGCTTCTTCCACGCACCAGGCGCAGTATATTAGCGGGAGCCTCAGATAGCGGAGCGCCCAGGCTTATCGAGATTGTTCAAAGCGATGGTCAAGGCAGCAGATACTATGTTATGTGGAAGTT
>JAAPAO010000102.1:122-25314 GCA_013115145.1 Perkinsus chesapeaki
AGAGTAACTATACCGTAGCTAGGCTTAAAGAGTATATATACCGTAACTAGGGTTGAAGAGTAACTATACCGTAGCTAGGCTTAAAGAGTATATATACCGTAACTAGGGTTGAAGAGTAACTATACCGTAACCAATAGCTACTAACTATGCGTAAGTGAGGTAACCATGTCAGGGGGAAGTGAAATAGTGCCATTCGCGCCCTTGTTGGTGATCTCTATATTCTTCATTCTCGCTTACTTAACACTATTCACCAGAACGATGTTTGACTCTGGATATATTTTGCCATACATATTCACAACACGTTTCAATTTTCTGACGATTCCCTACTACTATTACTACTGAGTCACTAACATACACCGAGCGATAATAACAAGTAACTATGTAATACGGACATCCTACGGGATCGGAGGCCCCCCTTTCATCGCCGCTGCTCTCGTCCTCGACAAATGCATCACCAGCAGCATCGAGATGCTTATCCTGACACGTATAGCGATTCAAGCGGGAGGGTTGCCAAGCGAGTGTTCAGCTGTTCACCTTCTTCTTTCTCAAGAGCCTCTTTCCGACCTTAGGCGACCCCGGCGACGACATTATAAAGAAATATCCAATCTGCCGCAGCTCGATGCTTCGCCTTCGAAATGCGACTTCATCCCCTCTGCCGCAATGCCTAACTTAACACTAAACAACTAGTATCGAAGGAAGCAGTTTATTAACGTTGATCAGTGCCAGCAGCAATATACAGCACCGAAACGTGCCAATTCATGTAGGAACCATACCAATGTAGGCTGCCTCGACCTCTCCTGCATGCCGCTCAGAGTCGCACAGAGGCCCCTCCACCATAAGCCGCCGCAGCGTTCGCCTCCACTTATCGAGACCGTCAATGTCGGCGGAAAGTTTGATCGCTTTCTGGATGTACTCCGCCTCGGTTGCGGCCACAGTAGCGCTTGCGTAGTCTTCTCCAATAGCGTGCGCCAAACTAGCAGTGACTCTTTGGGAATGGCATGCGCCCTTCGATGCTAGAGTCACCACTGGGACGCCCATGTACATAGCTTCCGCGCTGGTAGTGGTGCCAGCGTACGGCCAGGGGTCCAAGCAAACGTCAATGTCACCGTACATGCCTAAATGAGTTGCAGTGGAGGGGGTCATCCCCACCAAAACGAGGCGCTCCGGCGAGACGCCCTGTGCACTGAACAACCGTTTCATCCGATCGACGGCCGCAGCGGAAGCTAATGCCTTCGACTTCAACAGCAATCGGGAATTCGGCACCTGTAGTAGGATCCCCGACCATACCCGTATAGTGTCATCAGAGAGCTTAGCGAGAGTGTTGAAACTGCCGAAAGTAACAATGCCACCGGATCGTCGCTGAGGAGCTTCTAATGAGCACTCCGGCGCATTCAGAGGAGGCGAGTAACACAGGAAGCAATGTGGCAGGCGGACAAGCTTCTCACTGTAGCCCTCGCCAGAGTCACCAATAGGATCTGTGACTCCATCTACTAGACGGTAGTCCATATTAGGCAGACCAGTAGTGTTGGGATACCCTATGTAAGTGACGGTCGTTCGGGCCGGCTTCACGGCGAAAACTAGAAGGCGATTGTTTCCGGAGTGCCCCGCCAAGTCGACCAGAACGTCGATACGGTCGTGCCAAATCCGGCGGCACAACTGACGATCGTCCAACTCGTGGACATCCACCCATCGCCAGTCTGGATTCTTCTCTATGCGGCCCTTCAGCCGCAGAGTAACAGCATCGTTAATGATGGAGTCGTGGTAAGCATAGACTTCGACCTTAGATGGATCATGAGATCGAAACAAGCCTTCGACGAAGTAGCTCACAGAGTGACCGCGGAAATCTGGCGACAAGTAGCCGATTCGCAAACGCCCTTTACATGGACGAGAACTCCGCTCTTCTCCACCGAACAAGCTGGCTTTGTCGATCTCCCTCTCGACTCGGGCCGCGACAGCGTTGCCCCATTTGCAGTGTTCCTCGGACACCCAGCGGCCACCGTCGTGCTGAGGGAGGTAGTTGAGGCTCATGAGTCGACTGTGAGGGGCGTGGCGGTGATCGGGCTCGGCTCGAATGCAATCCTCAAAAGATGCGATCGCCGCTTGAGTTAAGCCCATATCACGGAGGAAGATCCCAGCAGTATTGAAAGCCTCAACTTCGCCCGACAGTCTACATAACTTCACCGCTTTATCCAGATTTCGCCCGGAAACGCCGTAGATGGCGCCAAGTCTATGGAGGTAATCTTTATTAGACGGGTCCGCGTCAACTGCCTTTTCCATGGCCTCCTTACAGTTAGCCCAGTCGTCGAGTAGCCTATAGCACTCCGCCTTAGCTGCCCACAGCGCTCCCTTCTCCTTGTTGCCCGCATCTCCATTCAGTTCAGCAAGCGCTATTGCAGTTCCGAGGGTAGGCAGCTCCACGGCAAAGTTCCTTTGTCGGTGAAGCATTGCCGCCTTGGCCTGGAATACTCGATAATCATCAGGCGCCAACTGGTAAGCTTCAAGCCACAATGTTTCATCTCCCTTCTTCAAAAGTGTCTCCGCCAACCCTCGTGATACATTTTCGATCGCCTTGGTGAGACCCTCAGTGCTCTCATCAGATGCCAACGCCGCGGCTCGATGCTCCTCTCTTAGGCACTGAAGCGCTCGCTTCAATGCCTCCACCGCCTCGTCCAGGTTCCCAGGAGCCGTTGACATTTATTTCGAGGCCAAGGATGATCCAACTGAGACCGAGAACACGTACGTCAGTGGCAGGTAATATGCGAATACAGAGCAACACTCGCTAAGATTGGTTCTTGGTTTCGGACGATTGAAGCTAAGATGCTCAGTTAGGAACTGCAAATTGGACGTTCACTGTCCAAGCCAGAACGAACGACTTAGAAAGAAAAGTATTGGTGCATATCCCCGTGATTCCCATCTGATAAGCCACTTCCTCCCGAAAAGGTCCCAGACTTCGGTGGAAGTGTGGCCGTCAGCCTTCGTGGTACAATGCCAAAGATACAGTGACCGAGCAAGAACAGGTTTTCCTCTCAAACTCGGCACCATTAGTTGAACAGAAAAGTTTAATTCGAAGGAGAAACTCAAAGGGTATTTACATAACGGTATGGTCTGAACAACTTGACACGCAAAGCACCAGCACTAGTTGCTAACACTGTACAGCAGCCGATTCGGGAACGACTGTATCTTGCACCACGGCCCTTCTGAGATCGGCCGTTGGTCTTTAGTCTTCTTTCCTGAGGAAATGAACACTAGGAACAAAGAGCCGACGACCTTTCAGGGTTCGCCCGTTTCGACGAATAATACAGTCACAGTGACTACGACTCACTTGGACACTTTGCTCCGGGAAGATCCTTCATTCATGGCGGCGCTGCTCGGGCGCGCCAGCGTATAGTGTATGATTGCACCAGCCACAACGAACCCTATCGCGACCATCTGATACTGACTTATGTGAAAACCTTCGACGGGCTCGTATGTGCGGTAATCTTCCACGAAGAACCTATTGTACATTTGGAGACACTCCGACACAATAAAGCAAATGTTTACCGAGTAAGGCCAAGCAGCATCAACATATCAGAGGCCTGCGTCCAAGCCGGAGCATCACGCTTGCGGCGAAGCCAGAGGACCAAAGCTACCGAGCCGGAGGTAACTATCTCATATAGCGGAGTAGGATGTACAGCTGAAGTAAAGCAAAAGTTACCATCGGAGGCAATACAATATTTGGCTTACGAATGGTGGTTGGGACTAGGCCGTTCGGGAAGCTCATCGCCCACGGCAAGTCAGTTGGATAGCCGTAGCAACCGTCGCCAGAGAGGAAGCAGCCTAGTTTACCTAACCACGGCAGGATAGCAGCTTCCTGTGTCAGCAAGTTTCGCGAGATGCAATTTACGAGCGTCCTTTAATGCAAAAAGCAACTACAGCTAAGAATATCGCAGTTGCTACCGAACCCGACCAGATACGAAGACTTGAGTGCCGTCTAAGTTTAACAACACAGTCCATATTGACCATCTTCAATAAGGTATCGGCGATGCCGCGAAAGAAGATATGAAACCCGAATCAATCTGAGGGCGGTGAACGCACGTAGTGAGAAGGGAAATTTTGCCGCAAAAATCTTCTGAACCCCTCCTCCATAGGGTATTATTCTTACCTATCGCATGACCCAGCATCAACAGAGGCGCCAGCATGTCCAGCATTTTACCCACAGACTCGTGACACCAATAATGAGTATAACTAATGGAAATGCACAGTCTTATCGGGAGCTCAGTTCGGGGGCATTTAAGCGCTCTATTGACTACGTTACCGAAATTAGAGAATCCGCAGTGAAAAGCGAGGGTTGAAACAGGCGAACAGCATATGGGAAATAAAGTATGTCTGTAATGTAACAGAGTGCAACTTAGCGAAGCTCGCCCAGCCAAGAATGGTCGATATACTCAGTCTGCACTTTGGAGGAAGTCGTATGTAACGTAGGGCACTTTTGCGGGCACTTACACTGCAGTAGCAATGATGCCTCCTATAAGACCACCTTGAAAGGATAGGCCTAGAAAAAGACAAGCTGACTAGTCTCAAGCAGTTGGAAGGCACGTACCAGTATTAAGTGCAAACAGTGCACTGTGATCCCATGTCAAAGCATAGTGTATCCTAGCTCCGACTACTCCACCAACCATGGCACACACCAGCAACACCGATGGGTCTATCTGGAGGGAAGATGATTGACCTGCAACTAATCGGCCCTAGCCTTACTTTGAGATGCTTCCTGGCGATCTCCGCCTGCCCTAAGTAATAGGTCACCATAAACGCCAGGGCCATACAGAGGCCGTAGCTATAGACATTAACCCCTACACACACTGTACGAGACAACGTGGGAGTGGACACTTACCGCATACGGTGAATAGAACTGGTCGGACAAACTCTACAGTGATGGCCATTAAATAACAAAAAGAAAACGAAACAATAATCTACTGCACGGAACTGTTGAAGGCCAAACAAAGAAAACTCGGCACAGCTTTAATGGTGAAAAAGTGAAAGATGCGGAAGGTATGAAGGATGACGAAGTCAGTGCACGCTGCTCTGCGCAGCGCTTAGTATGGCACGTAGAAAGCTAGAAAAGATACTCTGGTGAGGCGAGCTCAAGCCAGCTCATTAATCGGTTTTCCTGAGGAACCAAACAACCTCTGAAATTGCTGTACCTTATATATGGCACAATTAATAGGGTGTCAAACGTCATTAGCAGTATGCAGGCCGATTGCGGGGATTAAAGTTCTACTTTGATGCCCACGTACTATAACGAGCTTTGGATGACATTAGTCTCTCCCTGCCTCGAGTACCAAGGAAGGGAGGCACTGAGCTACATGTAAAAGAATATTTCAACTTGCAGGCCCCAAATGAAAAACGCAGCGTTTCAAACGCCAACTCTTCGTACACCAACCGTACGTTTCATTTTCGTATTCCGAGGTTCTGGCGTATACCGGCGGGCTGAGCCCGGTCCAAGGGCTGTGTAAGATATCGGTGCACAAAATCACCACACTCGTGGTGGTGAAGGCGAGCCAATATTTTGCTGTATCTCGCCAGACCCCTAAAACGATTTGTAGGTGTCATATGAATGACCAAATACGCTTTGAGCAGCACGCACTATCAAGTCCACCCCTCACACTGTTAAATGTAAGAACGGCTTAGAAGAATTCCCTATCGAGCCTACTTGGAGTTCGCCTTCTTTCTTCGTCGTTTCTCTATTTTATCGGATGTCCAACCACGTCTAGCAGCAACCTTCATGACAATGCCGGCGACCAGGAAAGCAACAGCAACAAGTTGGTACTGGGTTATGCCAACTGTCTCCAGCCTAGAGTGAGCACGATAATTCTCGATAAAGAACCTGAAGGTGCTTATTAGGAGAAGGAATGCGCGTAGACGCCCCCTCCTTCGTGGAGTCCGTAGGGCAAATCAATGTGAGGTTCACAGCAAAGCGGCAGTCCAATTTTGCAACACTGGGCCACCAAATGTTTACCAGGTTGCCGCTTTAGGTGATCTAATTCGAGCACTGGCTTAAACGTCTATTTATTCGGAGAGTCTATCGAACTTAATGTTCAGAGCTCAGAGCTTCAACGGAAGCTCTGAGGCTTGGAAGAGCACGAAAAAAAGAGGCCAACTTGTGGTCAGAAAAGAGGAACAATGCACGACAGTATTTTCACTAAGTACCTCACCTAGTGGAGCCCAAAAGGACCAAAAATTCCGATCCTAACGCCAAGGGAACGGACTCCACCTTCTTCCTTCTGTACCATAAGATTAAACCACAGCTGCCAGAGGTAATCATTTCGTAAAGTGGCGTTGGATGCACCGCTGAAGGAGATGTTCACGAGTAGCTAATTTACAAGACAGACTTACGAGTGTTAGTCGGAGCGAGGCCGTTAGGAAAGCTCATAGCCCACGGTACATCAGTAGGGTAACCATAACAACCATCACCCGAAATAAAACAACCAACTTTGCCTGATATGGAAATGAAGGATGACGACAACAGAAGGACATTACCGATTGCATGGCCGATGAGGAGGAGGGGAGCTAATGTATCCAACATTCGGCCGATTGATTCTCGACAGTAAAGCTTTGTGTATCTTGAAGACAGACCTACCATTCGACTTAATTCCACCACCAGAATCACCCCGTGGTCCCGACTATCCCTCCGACTAGTCCACCTTGAAAGGAGTGTCCTGAATATCGATATCAAACATCTAGATTTCGGCAGGTTCTCACCTGTTGACATATCCCAGAAGGATACGTTACTTGAATCATTCCATGTGAGCATAAAATGAAGCCGTGAGCCGAGGATACCACCGATCATAGCACACACTAGAAGGACTGTCGAATCAATCTAAAAGAGTAAAAGTCTGGAAAGCAGTGCAGCTAGCTGAAAGATAGCTCAAGATAGGATCAAAGATATGCTTGATAGAATATTGCGGAATGAAAGTCGACATCGGTGCTTCCCTGCCCTAATCGGCGTGGGCCGTGGTTAATTTTCCACCAAACCGAATAGATTGTGAGCAGCTCACCGATACGATCCAATTCAGTCATACCGATAACTGCTCAGCAAGACACAAGATGCTGATGAGCCAGCGTGTATCCTATCTGAGATAGAGATTCTAGACAACCACATATAGCCTGCTCGAGTGCTAAGTGGATGCGTTTCAATGAGCGCTACTACAGTCAATTATAACAGTATTCTTCCACCGTAGTACTTTGAGTCCTTTCCTTCTTAGTTCTCCATCCCCCAACAGTAATGCTGATATGAAAGATAAGGCCATACAGAGACCATAGCCGTACACCGGACGCCCTGAGGATTATACATGTGGAAAGAAGCGCAGAAAAGCTGTAGGGTGCTTCTGGTCTACATGCACTTTGCCATAAATAAAATTCCGATTGATCATCCTGTACGACTCGTACGCATTTTCTCAGTCTAGGCAACGCAGAGATTATAGACACCGAACAAATTATCCCACATAGCATCCGTAATCATCCAGATATCTCTCGATCCATCACTAATGACCACCATGAAATGTCAGAACTATGGGTGCAATTTCGTTGAGCAAGCTCAGCCCTTTCGTCGCAAATGTCTATGCTGAGGAGGACTAAAGTAAGATAGATTGGACCAAGTTAAGGCAACTTCTAATCAGGAGAAGTTCTCCTGATTGATCCTGAAGTGATTGGTTCTCCTGGAGAACCAATCACTGTACCCCAGCCGTAAAACATCGGTAATCACAAACCCGCTCTGCATCGCTGCTTACCAAAAACTGTAAACATAACGGGATTCACGAAGCCCGCAACAATAGCCATATGGGAGCAGAAAAAGCTGAGGCAAAGAAGAACAGACACCCCAATCAAATCTCAGTGAGAATTATGACTTCACCCAAATAAGGAATATGTGGTGTATCCACAACGGAACCGTGTATCAGACCAACAACTGGCTGTTGCGCGACAAAGAAAGGCTAGACGTGACACTGCATGTAACACTGGGGGCCGAAAGCTTCTAACCGAGAAGTCATCTGTGATGCATACATCAGCTGATGCATGGCATATATTCAACTCGAGTTATACATGCACAAAAATACGTCATTAAGACGTATTTTTGTGCATGTATAACTCGACGCATCTCTATAACTCCACTTATGACGTCGTCATAAGTGCAAGTGCACTCAAAAATTAATTGCTATCTTCAGGCGTCCTTCGAGCTCACAGACTTGCGAATCAGCGACCTTTTTACACGAGCTTTGAAAGTTCAGCTTGCAGTCCCTGTAATGCACGTGGTTTTCTGTATGTAGCCATACCTCACTCGCGTAGAGAGTTTCATTGCCAGTACTCGGATCGCTCTGAGCGTGGTAGCCCAGAAACTTGGGTATGGCCAACTTGTTCCCGCCTCCGGCTAGAAGTGGAGAAAGAAGATATACGGGCGCACCGGACTCACCGGCGAAACTCTGATAGCCACTGGCGCGATCGCATCAGGGACAGCGATTGCGTCAAAATTCCACACATCATCTTCATTGGCGAACATCATGTACTGCTCGGTCTTTCAACACACCGAACTTGTCAACAAGCAGAATCGAGCCTAAACGATCGCCAACCGAGTGCAGGCAGGGATAACCGAGCTCAGCGTGATTAAACGTCAATCTGAAGGTCGTCGTAGAGAATCCGTACGGAATTCTCTCTCAACTCAGGTCGCTACCGTTGAAGTCAATCTCAATGAAGTGCGCAGCAAACCCTTCGAGTTCGGTCGCACCACAAAGTAGCCCGAATCAGCCAGAGTCGGACTGTAGTTCAATCATTGTACTGTACAATTTGTACAACAACTGCCGCGAATTATACTGCCTTACCAATATATACGAGGCAAAACCAAGCTTCGGTACTCGTCCTTTCTGTAGTAGAGAGCCAGAACCTAGTCAAGGGCCGTGAATATCTAGATAGCACGATTCCTGTAGGCTGGTTATTAGTCAAATGTCAGGGCATTGACTACTCCAGTTGGGCTTAAATAGAGTGAATTTGTACTTGTAGTGGATGAACATCAACGAAAAGCGGCCCAGTAGACTTTTAATAGAAGCCTAGTTGCCATGACCGGAGGATGTCGACTCTAGAGTCTAGAATCTCCGAGATTCAATCTCGGCGAACGAACACAGCCACATGTAATTGGCAAGAGGCTCTATCCTATTACTATTCTTATTATACCAACATGCCATCAATCGGAGCATGAACAAATCTAATTGCTTGCGAAGTCGAGAGCATCAATATCTCCACGCACACCAGAATCGAGCTGGTATGGAAATAATCCATTGCCGTGAGAAATGTCTTCCCCGGTGTCTTACCTCCACATGACAGCAAGTCTTGCCGGGCAAGAACGGGTAATGGTCCTCGCGTGTAGCTCGGGATAAGATGCGGCGCATTCCATGTCCCGGCGAGCGCCGGGTCTGGTCATCACCTGCGCTGGTGTCATCATGACACTGCCATGGGTACCCGTAACACCGAAGGATATATCTCACAGGAGTATAGTAACTCACCAACAACACGTTTTCTCAAGCCGCATGGAACGATCCTTCCCGAGGACCTCACCCTCTGTTACACAGACCCAGCAGCCTGCGAGGTAAATTGCCGCTCATCCGCAGTTTCGCCCAGTACTCACACTGCCCGCTGTGATCACCATTGATAAATAGAATCGCTCCCCGACTCGGTGGAAACCCAGAATGAATGAAGGAATGGCCACTGGATGAGCAAGTGAAGCTTGAGGAGGAACACCTTGCGAATGAACCAGCTGCCTTAATGCGATGATTGCAGAGACGAACACTCAACACTTTTGAGTACGAAGCTCGTGGTATAAACGGAGAAAGAGATAAGGAAGATTCTGCATCACTTGGTGAGCCAAGGAAGGCGCATTCGCGGGGAGTGATGATAAGCGAGGGGTTAATCGGATTTCCTGAAACATCACATGCTAACATGCAAACAAAGCCAACCACAGTAGGCTGCCTACTGTAGGCATGAACATGACAGTAGTTAAGCAATACTCGTTGTACTGGTGACGATTATATCGTAGACAATAGAACCATTATGTCGAGGGAAAATCAGTGTTCAGAGTTTTAAAACACTACAGCATTCGCGGGTCATACCGCTTTCCGCCACCACTGGGCAGCAAGTCGGTGTCATTGTCAGTCCTAACGTTATACCAGTCCCAACGCAAGTCGAATCACTACACACCGATGAGCTCGAGGCCCCTCCCCCAAGAAAGCAAAGTGAGCAAATCGATATGAGCTACAACCCCCCGCAGAAAAAAATCTAATCGATAACTCATGGAGCGTACTTTTCCGCGCTTTTTTCTCTGGATTTATCCGATGTCCAACCGCGGCTAATCGCGGCTTTCATTAGCAGGCCTATGAGTACAAAGGCTAAGGCGAACAGTTGGTATTGGGTTATGCCAACGTTATCCAGTGCGGAGTGACCACGGTACTTCTCGACGAAAAACCTAAGAAAACAAGCATCAACCAGATTGAGGTAATAACCATGCATAGACGTTTCATATTTGTGGATGCCGCGGAATGGTCCACAGTGGCCACTCAATATGAAATTATACAGTATTACGTATTAGTATATAGAGTACAGCCAGTATTTCAGCCAGAACCCTGCGTGCTCTAGCTCTTCGGGCTTATTATAACTCGGGTCCATGAAGAGAGAAGCCCTGCTACTAGCAGGCTGCTAGTACCGTAGAATCCTACCTCGTGCATCCCAAGAGAACTAGCATGTCCGACATAAGCGTGAGTGGAATAGATTCCACCTTCTTTCTTCTGTACCATAAGATTAAACCACAACCGCCGGAGGTAATCATTTCATACAAAGGCGTGGGATGAACCGCTGAAGGGGGCAATATGGATGAATCAGGTGTGGAAGAATACACGACAGACTTACGAGTGTTAGTTGGAGCGAGGCCGTTAGGAAAGCTCATAGCCCACGGTACATCAGTAGGGTAACCATAACAACCATCACCCGAAATAAAACAACCAACTTTGCCTGATGTGGAAATGAAGGATGACGACAACAGAAGGACATTACCGATTGCATGGCCGATGAGGAGAAGAGGCGCTAATGTATCCATCATGCGGAAAACAGACTCTCGACAATACAGCTTTGTGTATCTGATGATGAGATACATGATGTAGATCTTGTTCACAGCATCGCAGAGAGTACGCTGTTGTGCCAATAGTTCCACCGACTAGTCCACCTTGAAAGGAGTGTCCTGAATATCGATATCAAACATCTAGAGTTTACCAGGTTTTCACCTGTTGACATATCCCAGAAGGATACGTTACTTGAATCATTCCATGTGAGCATAAAATGAAGCCGTGAGCCGAGGATACCACCGATCATAGCACACATTAGAAGGACCGCCGAGTCGATCTAGAAATCAAAAGACCTGCGCTTCATTGTGAATACAGCCCTTTCCAAACATACGAAAACCTAGGTACACCTTCCTATTTTCTAAAGTAGCACACAATTTAGCGGAGGCTAGCTGCCCCTGCGTCCTTGCTATAGACAGCATCGCTGCATTGCCAGACCGTGATAGCAAATATAGTAGTGTATACCGCTGTCCCCAGTGGGGACTCCCCACTAGAATATAATATTTTTTAATCATCTCACATCAAATTTTCAAGTGGGCGAGCTGCGAACGTCCAACAGGGACTCCGAGTCCGGAGTGGCTACAGCAAGTGGGCTACATTTGTAATAGCGGCCATGCATTAGTCACACCTACTAAAGACGTGCAACCACGGCAGCTTTGAGTGATGGACAAATAGGGAGGAATAGACATCGCCAATATGTAAAGGACATTGAATGAAGATAGGGATCGTCTATTTCACCTTCAATCCTTTCCTTCTCAGTTCCCCATCCCCCAAAAGCAAAGCTGACATGAACGATAAGGCCATACAGAGACCATAGCCGTACACAGGACGTCCTGAGGATTATACACATGAGATGAAGCGATCTCATTCGGCGTTAGTGCGCCACAGCTAGCTTCCTCTAGCAAAAAAAACTGCAGGATTTCCGACATCCAGTGGAAATAGTTCAAGAACAGTGGACGATGTTTCATTTACCGTCAACTACACTAACGCTATAAAGCACCAGTCGATCAAGCTTCACTTCACACTTTCTTACCAAAGACTGTGAACAGAACGGGTCTTACGAATTCCACAACAACGGCCATATGGAGGGTGGCGAAGCCGAAGGACAAAGAATGGCCGCGCTGACTGAAGGAATCCAACAATTGAAAATGTTGACTGTTTAACTCAAACCTGGATCAGTCATAACGACACCAAGCGAGGTAACACCACTTTAGTTGTCGATGAAGTTGAAGGTTTCGATAGCAGAATAGCACTCGATAAGAATCAACCACGAGATTCCGAAAAGACCGGTGAGCGACTATAGGGGGGCCGTAGGGGGGGAATACCAGCAGAAGCAGGAACATAACGGTGTACACCGGAAAACGTGCCCTGGAGGTCGACAAGTCTGATCGCATTCGACGAACTGATGCGTCTCGGCTATAAGAGTAGGTGATCAATCTTTTGTGTGTAATACCGCTAACTTCTGTCCCCACTGAGGTAGACTGTACCCTAATTAGGGCAGTTGAAGTAGCCGTCAAACCGGTAATAGGCTGACAATACGGAGCTATCAGAACATGTAGGAAAAAAACTGACCAGACGAACCAAAGTGAGGAGCACAGAGAATCATGCTATTAAGAAAAAGGGTGGCGCAAACTCTCTCTCAGGACACTTTCAACACAATCCAACAATAGCCAACACTAACGATCGTTGTATAAAGCAGTAAGTGCTGCACTTTTCCCATTCCGTAATAGCACCTGCATCGGGCCGTCCCGATGATTTGACGTTAATTGGTCTTTCTGAGGAGGAGAAGGACAGCGATCTCAGCAGTCACTCCTCCCAGAAGCCCCGCAGAGGCAAGGCGTGATGTGAAGTAAATGCGAGAACACACATAGAAAGAAACAGAGTCGTCGAAAAGCCTATCTCAGAAGCCTACTTAGACCGAGCCTTCTTTTTCTTGTCATCTTGCTCTGTCGTCTGCTTTGATGATATCCAACCACGCTTGATTGCTAGCTTCAATGCTAGACCAACGAGTATAAACGCCACGGCAAATAGTTGGAACTGGGTGATATAAATGTTATCTAACCTCTCGTGGCCTCGATACCTCTCTACGAAAAATCTGACAAAGAACCACGGTGATGTCTGCTCACGCATCCTATCAAATTGCGGAGAACTTCCTTCCGGAGCTAGATTTACTTAGAGCAATTTGGAGACACCGCAAAGAACGCGACGGTCACCTGCAGTAGATACTATCTCCCGAGCAAAGCACACGAGCGCTTCGCAGGAGTGCTAGCACTCGAATGACATTATGCTGCAGCGTTATTTGGTTATATATGTACGCCACGCACTTCTCCTTTACTCTCGCCTCGTGCGTTCTGTACGGTTTGCTAGTAGTCGTATGTTGACTGCCCGCCACCAACAAGAAAAGGAAAACCAAATGTGTCAAAGGTTTAAAATTCACACATCGCATTATATTTGCACCGTTACCGGCCCACTTGTGGTCCAAGGTGTCCACAACCGCGGAAAATATCTCGAATAGGCAATTTCGTCGACATCCAAAGAGCCAAACTCGAGTCGTTCGCCCCTTCCACGAGAATCAAGAAGCTAACAACTAAGTGTCCCATACACACAGCTGAGGCATAGGCTACTTCTAGAAAAGTTACAAAGTACAGCAGTACGGCTATGAACGACGCTGAATTATTTATCCGTTGTGGACGCGTGAGAAATCTTACCTTGTAGAACCCAAAAGGATGAAAAAATCTGACACTAGTGCCAGCGGAACCGATTCCACTTTCTTCCTTCTGTACCATAAAATCAAGCCACAGCTGCCAGAGGTAATCATTTCGTACAACGGCGCTGGATGTACCGCTGAAGGAGATGTTCATGAGCAACTCATTTACGAAACAGACTTACGAGTGTTAGTTGGAGCGAGGCCGTTAGGAAAGCTCATAGCCCACGGTACATCAGTAGGGTAACCATAACAACCATCACCCGAAATAAAACAACCAACTTTGCCTGATATGGAAATGAAGGATGACGACAACAGAAGGACATTACCGATTGCATGGCCGATGAGGAGGAGGGGAGCTAATGTATCCAACATTCGGCCGATTGATTCCCGACAGCAAAGCTTTGTGTATCTTGAAGACAGACCTACCATTCGACTTAATTCCACCACCAGAATCACCCCGTGGTCCCGACTATCCCTCCGACTAGTCCACCTTGAAAGGAGTGTCCTGAATATCGATATCAAACATCTAGATTTCAGCAGGTTCTCACCTGTTGACATATCCCAGAAGGATACGTTACTTGAATCATTCCATGTAAGCATAAAATGAAAGCGTGAGCCGAGGATACCACCGATCATAGCACACATTAGAAGGACTGTCGAATCAATCTAAAAGAGTAAAAGTCGGCGATCCATGAATTCGTCTATTCTACCTTCAATCCTTTCCTCTTTAGTTCCCCATCCCCCAACAGCAATGCTGACATGAACGACAAGGCCATACAGAGACCATAGCCGTACACAGGACGTCCTGAGGATTATACATGTGGAAAAGATGGTAGTTACGTGGAACGAGAGCACGAAGATATACTTTCCTATTAGTTCAATAGGCAGCTAACAAAATCTGGGACGTCCCCCAAAAACGAGTTTTTGAATGAAGGTGGAATGACGTAGGAGCTAATACCGGCTGAATGAAACAGCCTGTCTCACACTTGTCGATCGACCCTTGCGCAAGTTTCGATGGCACCGAAGCGTTTTGCCGTAAACAGAAAATACTGATCGGTATCCCTGCCAATAGAACATGATGTGAGTGGGAATGGGAGGTAGTTCAGAAATGGCATTCGGCATTTTCGCCAAGTTTCAGATGTAAACGTTATGATAAACTTTATATAACGTTAAGCATATGAAGCAGCATTTTCTTGAACTTGAGACTTCTCATCCTCGCAGTTACACTGCTCCACCCATTCTTATCATAAATGGTGTTATGCGCATAACTCGAGTTCAGAGGCAAATCAAGTCCTGATTTTCGAGTATTATACTATCCTTAGCCCTGCAGATGTTATAGCAATGGTATTTAATGTCGATTCCAGCCCAACCCTGAGAACTGAACACAGCGCGCCCAAACATCTCCACAACTTCTTATCATAGAATCTACAGCATATATTCCGAATCCCGGTGTTGATTCTCAAGTCACGTGGTCAGTTTGTTCTATACATTCCAGTAGTGCGTGTTAGCAATTGCATTAGATATATAAAAACGTAAATACTCATCACTGAGTGGAAAATCGAAATAATATTTCACTTCATTGCGCCGGGCTGTACAGCCACGAGCATTAAGCCATTCCAACACTAACGAACCGCGGCAACGCCTGCTAGTTGGTCCCTGTCAGCTCACCGAATATAGTAAAGAGAACAGGCCTTGCAAAGTCCACAACAATAGCCATGGTGGAGCCCAGTAAAGCTGTGCAAGGGTAGGATATACTACCACCGAATTCAATCATTCTAACTTCAACTCAATTCAAGAAGATAGGATGACATCCAACGCATGGTAATCATACAAAAAACCGCGCGCCACAAATCTCATTCAGGAAGACATGCAGCACTGCAAAGGAGCGAACCAATATCCAGCCTCAAGTCGATGCCTTCTGGGCGTCGCCGGCTCACTCATCTGCAAAAAGATAATCTGATTCAGCCAACTTTCTCCTGTTTGTACCAGGCCATCCATATCTCCAGCAGATGCCATCGGCTGAACCGGCTTTCTATACCCTCTCGTTGGCGACGGTCCGGCTATGCTCGCCTGGCAAAACCTTCTAACCCACGGGATCTCACAGCTATTCTATTCCCACTACAAAACATTATCAACTCTCAAAACTTCGAACGTTAGAATTTGAAGAATAGTAAATTCACGAAACGGGCCCATCCTAACCAGCACCACCCAGCCCGATTCCTTGCTCACCTGCGGAGCCTTCAGCTCCCATTCATTAGTACTTCCGTATCCGTCGCGTTCAAGGGCCTGAGAGTGGCGAGTTACAGGAAGCCGCCACCCGAACTGCAACCCACATGATTGAGCTCGTCCAACTTGAAGTCATCAAGGGTCCCCTCCGGAACAAGCAACTGCCCCTACAGGCGATCAACTAAATGTCACAGTATACCACCAACCTCACTTGTGTAGCGCGAAACTCAGCCAGAAGATCTTTCTCCTCGACCATCATGGTCTGAGCAGTAAAGTTAACCTGTGTATCAAACTCCGGTCAACTCCCACCTTAGGCGTAGGCAGCCCAAGAGCCTCAAACACCGGCCCCGCTTCCTTTGAATAAACGACTGGCTCTTTCGCAGAGTTCTTCCGCCACAGACCGCCCCGTACAGTCGGCAGGGCCAGGCAGCTGCCAAAAGATGGGAAGGATGTCAGCAAAATGCAGCTACCGATGGCACGTCCTCAGTAGAGCTTCGTCCGAGTCTAAGCTCGCCAGACTGTCGGACCTGAAAATTTTCAAAGTGTTATCGCGCTCGTGTGTATCATGTTTCCATAAAAATCGCCAAAATCTCCACACACTAGAGGCTGCTCTGATTTAAAAGCCGAGACGCTCTCCACGCCCCTGCAGCGGGAGGCGAAAAGCCTCACATCTACAGCCTCCAAGAGCTATTCGCAAAGCGCTACCAAAAGATGTATGTTCGAAGATGCAGATATCGGTATCGATTATGGACGAAGCCTTCGGTTTATGTTTACTGTGACGTTAGGTGGGTTATCGGGTAGAATTGTTGAATGTCTTCTTTGTTACCACCATATCTCTGCTCTAGCTGATCAGGACAGAAATACCTGGCAAAGTGATGATGCAAGTAGGAGAGCCCTGGACGAGGAGGATATAAAAAAACCAACCGTGGCTCAGGGCTTGACAACTTTGATGGCTGGAAAACGTGGAAACAAGCTCTTTTTCGACGAACAAAGAAGAATGGCTGGAGCGAGTTCAGTGGTAGAATGGGAGCACTAGACCCGTAATCGAAGAACAGACCGCCCAGCACGCCTTTAAAATGAATGACAAGAATAATGACAAAGAATATCAACAAAACAAGAAGCACAAAGAAGGCCTCGTGCGGAAAGTACGAAAGAAAAAGCCACGGTAACAGAACGATGATGTACATATCTGATTGATAAATGAGACCAACCTACTTCGCCAGATCTTCGTGTAAATCCGTGACCACATGGTTCTTCTGCAACTGCCTCTCAGTCATCAGTTTTCTCGCTACGTTCCAAACTACATTCTTCAAGAAGGATGGTAAATTAACAAGATAAATGGCAGCCATTCGACCCATATAATGATGGGCTAGAACCTCACAGAAACTGCGTAACCATACCACCCAGTGTTGGAATATATGTATGTACTCGCCTGCATCAGTTGGCGAATAAAGAGAAAGGCTTGAGGGAATTTAACAACATTCTTTTCGACCGTTGCAACTACCAGAATATATTACCCATAACGGAGCCACACATTACTTCTTACAATGTGCTATACTATAGCTATACATAGGTTATATATCTTATATAGCCTATATTACTAAATGGGAAGAGAGTATATTGCCAAGGGAGTTTTACAGAAATCAATCGACAAAGATGGCGAGTATCCCAATACTGATCCCGAGAATTGTCAGACTATGATTTATTGTATCTGCCAGCTTGCTCTTTTCTACCATTTTCTTCTCACTACTACTGTATACACCGAGGATTGTTCACAGCTGCTTACTTTATAGAGGGCGTAAGCCGTTGAGAATGGCACGTCAAATCCAAGGCCACTAAAGTCTGCAATTACTACTATGGATTCTACTTTACTCGGCAGCAACATGTACCTAACCAGTGCATGGCATTTGGGGACAGAAATTGTGTCCAAGTTACCGAGTGATGAACTCGAGGATGAAAACGCTTGTACGAATAGCTCTCTCTTTGGAGACTCGGGCTTTCACTAAAAGGCTCGGCCGCACCACTAGGCAGGGTCGCAATTGCTTATCGCGGCCACACACATACACAAATCCCTAAACACAAAAGGGCTGGGCCGAGAATCGAACTCGGGACCTCTCGCACCCAAAGCGAGAATCATACCACTAGACCACACAGCCGATACGAGAACCGTTATATAGAAAGCTACTCCTTATTATTGTCAAACTAACGTTTAACCAATCCTCACCGCATTCAACTCTCGTAACAAATCCGTATCTCCCACTGGCTGTTTGAAATACTCCAATCCTACCAATGACACCACTTCTATCACTACTAGCTCAGTCTCTCACTCCATTCTTGAGTTTCAATCAGTTCCCTCGCCGCCCGATCAACATTAAAGCGGGCATGATACAAGTACCTTTCACAGATGCCGATCATGACGGATAAGTCTCATACTAGCAATCGAATTAATCGGGATTCTGCTCAAAAGAGCTGCATTGAACATCCTATATACCCGCTACAGTTGAGATGAGGTTCGTCCAACCATATCGCCCGGACGTTCTCAATACTATCATCTCAGCCATGCGTCTCACATAGTGGAGCAAGCCCCCGACCTCCGGTCGATTAACTAAGTTTATCATTGGATGCTATCACTGCAGGCTGAAAAGCTCTTACCATCACCGCCAGTGGTGGTAACAGATTTTCCAGTGGTCCATCGGTGGGGTTTGATGGGGCCAAAGCGGGCCAAAATTATTACAATAATAATATATAATATATTTTAATATACCTATAATATTACCCCGCAAAGAAATAGTTGAGATTCACAACATATACGTCACACCTTTCCGCACGTTTTTACCAGAGTTCCCGTTCGCCCAATAGTTCAGTACCCAACTCACAGCTATCATTATGACTAATACGCATTATACTCATAACCTCACGAATCGGACGGCCTACCCAAAGTACTACCGTAAAATCCTGGGCTCCAACTGTCTGGCCAGCGTTACTCCTCGTGCAGCCAGCACTCTGTACACTTCTTCGATGGCTTCCAGTTCATGGGGCATGAGATCTACCTGATACCCATCATGGAGGGGTGAGGATCCAATTATGGAATCTATGGTCATCGAAAGAGAAACAAATCCATTTACGATGATAATAGTTTCATTTATATCCACTGAAGCTCAATTGCTGGACATCCAAACCAGCTGAGGGATTTCCGGAGTAACTTGTCCCCTTCAGTTGGCTGCTTACCACCATCAGTTGACAACTTTCTTGCTTTAAGTGCCAACTTGGCACTTGCAGCAAGTGAAAGCAAGTGTTTCACACTTTCCTAGAATAACTCGAATTCTGCCCTCATCAGTTATGCGTAGTACAGACTACCAGCCATGATGGATCCAAGCACTTGCAGGGTTTAGAGTTTGTATGGTTCAGCTATACAAACCCGAAACCCCACATTGCTGCCATTCGCCACGCACTACTACATTGAGGAATATTCTCCTTTCATAATCCCCATTAGTAAACCTCGAGAACATGTCCGCATCTTCCAGCTCTCGCAGGAGCACTTCCGGTGGCAGTGTGTAGTCCCCTATGGCGGAGTCCACCGCAATGCTCATACAGCAAACACAATCACTGTCCCCCCAACCTCATTATTAAGAACTCCAGCCATTAACACTTATACGGGAAACAAACTCGATTGCGGTATTTTATGGTAACCAACTATTATGAATGAATAAAGCACAGAGAATAGAAACAGCTTCGCACGGCCAGCGCCTAGTACGCCGCCGGGGACCCTCGGATCAAGCTCTTCTCTTTGCGGTCTTTGCGCCCCTTAATCCATCCAAAGAAGAATATGAGACCGGTCCCGACGGGGAAAACCCATTTCCAATTATCAGAGGAATAGTCATCGATGGTCGGACCGCCAGTCGGATTAGCCCAGGCTGACACGAACGATCCATCTTCACGCGCCACGAAATTGCCCATTATTACTGATAGGATTTCCCAGCTCCTTAGACTTGCTGTATTCCTGATGCGTTTGCTCTCCCTCCCCTCCAGCGTGGCTTTCCTCTTGATGAGCCTCGTCCGCAGTAGCCGTCGTACTGAACCCCCGTCCCGCAGGCACACGGAACGTCGGGGCTGCCATCGCCGTCGAGAGACGGATAAGTGCTGGGCGAGCCATGGCAGGGCCGAACCGGGTGAGGAGAGTCGAGCCACTGTAGAGCACGCGAGTCGATAACATATGAATGGCAATCCTAGCTTGGCTGACCAGTAATTTCATGGCGCAGTGACGCAACAGACGCTCGTTAGCCTCACAGAAAAATGTCCTATCAGCGAAAACGCACGTCACATTCTCTCTTCCTAATGCTTTGCCTCCGTCGGATCGATAGTGGCGATCTTGTACATCTTGTCCGGCAGCTGTGATGGCATCATCTGCTTGCTGACGTAGGGGTACTGCACTCCAGGATAGTTCTGGATGACCCAGTTCTCTCTGAGCTTCCACAGCTGATCTTTGGCCTCATTGATGGTGTAGGGATGGTCGAATCCTCTGTAGAAATAACGGATCTAACAGCACCGAAAATACATATGCAAGAAAATGCGATTATTCCATCAAAAGCGATGCAGCAATACATCCATTACGAATGCATTGAGTCAGAAAATCCTGTTGGTTGCTTAGGATATCACTAGTACAAGGAGACAATCCAATAATAACATTATATTGAAGGAATGATAGCAACCACATTGCTCAATGATGTCGCAGTGGAACCAAAATATCCTATAAAGACCTTCTACGCGCTGTATTTAATAATATATTATTTTTACCACTACTTATACCACGACCATATACACAGGGCATTCATGTCACTGTACTCCAAGATCAATGGAAAAATCAAATACAAGTTATTATCACTATATATACAATCTACAATTTAATATACGTTATTATATACAACATACCCATACAATATAAATCAATTAACTGCCATCACCACAAAAGGTCGCTAGCCCATCTCCTCTCATTAAGTACCTTAGCCTGCTCCTGAGCAATCTTATACGCTGGCCTGCTACCAGGATTATGGTAAGCAGATTGCAGACGAAACTTAGCACCGTTCATGTAGTACCTTACACAAATCCAAGTGTTACTATCCCAGTAAAGGTAAATATTACTTATCCCTTCGTTCAACAGGAGCGGTATCGAACCAGCCAGTCCACCAGAAGAATGCCATAGAAAACAGAAGGCCGGCGTGATGCACGGAGAAGAAGTGCTCTCTGAGAGAAAGAAAACAAATACGTTTATCAAGCGTCGGAGTATTTCGCAGAAAGCATGTCGAGTTTTTCGATACACATTTCGATCTGCATATTGGAGAAATTCTGAAAAATCCGAAGAATTGGGGCCTGTTTTCGTATCTCCAAGCAGAAGAAGATTTCTAGTCCAGTCGAACTAGCTTTTGTTGAGCGCTGACGTAGATCGTGTAGAGTAAAGTCGTCACCTCGCCACGAATTGTTGAGTCCATATGAACTTCCAAAACGGCGCCCTTCTGAGATTAGGGATCTTGAACCCGCCATCGATTGCTCCACCTGAGATACACAGCTAGAGGTGTCAGAAAGATAATGCACTACCAGCGCCGAGTTTCATGATGAACTCGGCCGGTTTGATGTTGCGAGCCAGGACACTGGGGGCGGAGGACATCAGAGAAAAATGAGTAGCGACTGCACACCGAGGAAAAATCTAAAGGATCTCCCGGCAAACGTTAATTTTCCAGCCATAAAACTTTGAAACAGTTTTCCTTGGTAAAGAGAACGGTAGCATTATTTTACACTTGCACTAGATGAGGAGGCTCCTCCGTGTCGGAGACAGAAGCGGCCTTTTTCCGCCCGGCTTTCCCTTTATTTTTCCGCTTTTCCTTCTGCTGTTTCTTCAACTCCTTCTTGCTCAATTTCGGAGCATCAACCTCGGATACTTCTGTGGAACAAAACTTTTCTCTCACCTGAGCTGCATTGCAAACTATCCACCCGACCGTCTTCACTTACCTCCGCGAGAGTCCGGTCCTCCCGGTCTGCCCAAACAACCGAGTTGTAGTGTTCTCCGTCATGGTATGATAGAATGATACACTGAGTCACCTCGGGATCGACCTCTTTTGCCTTTATTTCGTAATGAACCTACCAGAACATCGACGACCCTAGGGACACTATTTAAAATGGTTTACACCTTCCGCTCGGATGACTAGCGCTGCGACATCATAGGCACCACAGAGAGCAGTGAGTTCGACCTGAGCAAGCGACTTGGCATCAATTGAGAAAATCTGGTGGGGAAATTGCCATGATTTTTATCCGAAAAATGGTAAATAAATTTCACAGAAACTACATTAAAAATATTTCCGTATCGAGGAAAACGAGTAACAACGGCGAGTGAGTACCGAGCAGAGATCCTACCTGCCCTCCCCATGTGCCAGATCTCCGCATGTTACCAACGTAATCGCTGTAGTGTTCAAAGCCCTCCTCAGAAAGATCGACAAAATCACCAAACCTGCTGGGGACTATGGAATAGTTAGAGCTCATTGGCCTACACGTCTTCGTGGGACTCAAGCCAATCACAACAGGCTTGTCGATATTCATCGTGGAAAGTCTCGACGCCTTTCAATTGTAAGGCAAAACTGCGGAAGAGGCAGTTGCCGTCAGGGAGGGCCTGAGGACGGGAAAAGCCGACAGAGGTAACTATACCGATAAGTTCAGTGTGAATACTGGAGGGATTGCTGGTAACCGAAACCAGAAAATCAATGAATTTCTGTATCATTTCATTTCTATTGAGAAACGAAATTATTTTGACCAGGAAGATTGAATAACTGGGATACGTTCAGAAATTTATTAAAAACCCGTTACGGACATCTACACGAAAGCTCTGGTAATCACCTGCCAGTTGGCAACTCGAGACTGGAGTCTCAATGTGCCTCAACGAGCACAAGAATATCTTCCAACCTTCCCGGATTTCGCCTACCTCCTGGATGAGCAGGCCACGCTTCTGCAGCATCCGACGGACTTGATTGAGGTCTTCCGGGGGCGATGATCTGTCATGCCGTTGGTGCTTCGGAGCGCCTTTCTTTTTGCTGCCTCGGGCCATATTTTCGTGGCGCGCGGTCAATCAATTTGCTGTGACCGTTGAACAAACATAAGTGCGCAAGATTATATATCTTCCCCGAGTCTCCACGTCAGCTCGAAATCTACGGCGAGCCCGGCAACCCTTACGCTTCGCTGACTTGGAAAGATCTAATGAGACTGAACTCAATCTCCTGGGAGTGTACTCAAATTGATTCCCAAAATTCTATAAAATTGGTTTCCGTGGGAGTATCCTGCGAATACCGCTTTCCCCTTATTTTTTGTTATCTTAACCTTGGCATATCTTTTACGTCCTCCCTCTTCACTACATTATTTTCACATGGTCAACAGCTAACCTACCGCGTTTCCGTTAAACCTCCTCAGACGACTTTCTATGATCAACGTTCGATGAAAGATTGAAAGTTAATCTAATCAGCGCCCCTCTTCATCAACACTCGCTCTATCAATATCTATTCAGTGTACTCGTCACTCCTTCATCAAGAAGCTGCTAAGTCTTGTGCCGTCCTACACTGTAGCCATACGCTCAGTATCGACCAATTTAAGCCCAGATCCCCAGCAAGGAGCTCCCTTAGCAACCTTCCATGCCGACCAAACCAGTACCATCTTTCGTTCGTTCAGGATGTTCGAAAATAGAAGGATTGAATTTGAAACGATCGATGGACGTCAAACATACTGCGATTGGGATTTCAATTATATCTCCGACCTAAGATACATCCTCTTCACACTATCTGGTCCGTGCAGCTCATTGTTCCCGAGCTCACCGAACGAGGAAAAGGATCTTGTTCTCAACCTCGAGGAATCTAAGGCGAGCATTCAAGATCCTCCCAACCCGATTAGGCTCACTTTTCGCGGTGGAATTGACGGTGGTATCGAGCGGTTGATGAATCTCCATATATCTGATCCTTCTCCACCGTCGCCGAGCTACTCTCTATAACTTGCTGTTGCTGTCCGGTGTATGTTGTATAGGAAAATGTAGCGTTCGTCACAAAGTGGGTTGGAGGGGGAATATAAGTTACCGATGAAAATACTGTAAACTGAATTTGGTCAGCATAGTCACCTTCATTTCATGAGAGCATTCCTAGCTGTTGTGGCACACCTCACTGTAACCATTACAGCGATAAAGAGGGGTGTTCAGCCAGCATTCCCGCCGCAATAGAAAGCGTTCGCCGTTTTCTATGCTTTGGAGGCGAACAACACGATGCACTCGCTTTCGATGTATGAAGGGGGAATCCTTGATGTTGTGAGCCGTGATGGATCACATAACGAATGCCAATTCGAGAAGGTCGAAGAAGAGCAAGAACTAATCACTTTCCGTATCACCGGCGAATGCTGCTCACTGTACACCTTAACACAACGTCCCAGCCAAATGCTTCTTCTTGAGTTGGAAATGGAGGCCGCCGTGATTCGTGGACCTGTAACGGGTGATCCCGAGCTCAAGTTCGCTGGGAAAATTGACGGCGGTCTCGCTCGTCTGCGAAGCCCAGTGCCAGAAGTCCCAGATCCCTTGGAGAAATGGATCCCAGTGACCCCTATAGACTAATGTATCTGTTGGTTAAGTCAGATGTTATCATGTCGCATATTCATCTCTTTATTCATGTGCTTGTGTGTGCGTAGACAAGCTTTGCGTTTTGACATGAGGGGGGACACGAACCTTTGCGGGCATTGAGCATAACACAACAATGCTCCTCTGTCGACAGGCAACACAGAGGAGGAGGCTCGCTGGTCTCGGCTGAGCGAGTCGCTTGGTGTATTAAATGAGAATATAGGGAATGTAGATAGCCACGGTTCTCGAGGGACAAATCAAGTATATACTTTCCAATCTCTTGATAACGAATATGATAGCCCCCTCCTACTACTTTATACAGTACGGTTTAAAATATCGTATAATAGAGTTGAAGATATCTTATAGTAGAGTTAAAGACATCTTATAGTAGAGTTAAAGATATCTTATAGTAGAGTTAAAGGTATCTTATAGTAGAGTTAAAGATATCTTATAGTAGAGTTAAAGATATCCTTTAATGGAGTTAAAGATATCTTATAG
>JAAPAO010000102.1:25411-76669 GCA_013115145.1 Perkinsus chesapeaki
TATCTTATAGTAGAGTTAAAGATATCTTATAGTAGAGTTAAAGATATCCTTTAATGGAGTTAAAGATATCTTATAATAGAGTTAAGGATATCCTTTAATGGAACTAAAGATATCTTATAGTTAATGTTGATCTAGTATGGTGGCCAAATCATCAATGCCAGAATCTCAAGCAAGAGTATCTCGATCAGTCAAGCCTGCATGGAAAGCCAAGTGAGTAGTTATGATCTACCCGCACTTCAGATAGACAGCCATTTAGTTTAGCTTCATCAGCGCGGCTTGAAAATTAGTAGCGACCATCTCAATGAGAATATTCTCTATCAAACTTTTCATTATATATTGACGCCAAGAACCCTTCCCAGAGTTGCAAGCTTTAAAGAACTTGGATGGACTTCTGTCGAGTGAGACATATTGATACCTATTTTAGGAGTCGTAAGCGTCGAGGCCTCCCATCTGTTTTATACAGCCGATGGATTGCTTTCTGCAGCACTATAGTCGACAAAGTCTGGTGAGTCCGGATGCAAATCACATTCGTGCACGACCATGCCAGGTTTTCTACCACCACAACAATTCTAACACTTTACGCCTTGTTCGGTGATGATGTCCGAATGGCCAGTTTTGACAGCGATGCAGACCAGTCAGTTCTCTTGCTTGGCTTCCTCCTTATTCTGAATAAGGAGGAAGCCAAGCAAGGTGAATAAGTTATTCACCTGTCAGGACCTTCAACGTCATAACAGTGATCTGTCTGCTTGTCTTCGGTCTGGAGATCGTGTTCCAATCCTTCGGCAAGCCCGGCTACTTGGGCGGATTTTTCTTCTTCCTCGACGTCCTGTCATCGGCATCTCTGGTTCTAGATGTAAGCTGCGCCTAACTCACTCCTTCCCAGAGTCCTCTCGCTGTCAGCTCACGTACGTCGCTGAGGACCTGTTCGGTGACGGCTCGGGAGCCGCTGGCCAAGGTGCCCAGATCGCTCACGCTTCACACTGATACGCTTCACCTCAGGCGATGTTGCCCGAGCTGGGAGAATGTCTCGTGCTGGAACCAAAGCCGGAAGAGTCGTTCGAATCATTCGGCTGATCCGTCTCATCCGTATCGTGAAGATGTGACGACTTTTCACAACTGCGCGCTGCCCGTTAACGCCGCCACGCAAGGTACAAGGCGTTCCTCGACGCTCAGCAGCGAGAATCCAAACGGAAAGATCCGAGGCAGTCCAGACCGGGCAATGTTCTCCAGGATAACGAAAGCGATCACCTTCCTGACGACGAGTCCGCGGTGCGCAGTTCGGTCGTGAGCATATCGTTCGGAGTTCTCCCAATTCAGTTGCCGGATGACTTCTTCGAAGAGTTTGATAAGTCCATCGAGCCCGAGGATGACGAGCCGGAATCGAGAGTTGGCAAGAAGCTGAGCGAAAGGACGACCCAGAAGCTCATCGTAACGACTGCGATGGGGAGACCCCTTCCTGAGTGTTACTCAGATTCTCATTCTCCTGATGTTGTTCATGATACCTGTGTTCACTGTGTCGGACGTCGTCCCTCAATCGGCACAGTACGGGGTGGACACCGTGTACTCCTCCTATTTGAGGTACGTCGTTACGTTTACAAGCAGAAGTTTGGTATAGTGGAAGCGTATCTGTCTGTCAAGCATATGGTCGTGGGTCGATCAGTTACGTTAACGAGTGTCTTACCACCGGTCCGCTCAGCCCAGAGACTCTAACCCATCGATCACTGTAAGCAGATGTCCACTGCTTGATTGAGACCGCTCGGCCAGATACGCTGATAAGCTCTTTCACTTCCTCTATGCGCACAACTGGGAGTCCCGTGAAGAGCCATGTGAGTTCAGATTATCGGCCAGCTATTGCAACTGTCATTACTCGCTGCTTTCTCAGGTTCCAGCAGTGGCGCTATGTGCGTTTCCGATTACGTCAGCCATCTCGCTTGGGTTGGGTAGGCTAGGGGAGAATCTGGTTTGTCAGAGCTACTGAAACTACTTGGCTCGAGATGCATTGTTTCCGACCTTATATCACAATTCTTAACGGTTTTGAGAATTGAGGACTCCCAGTGTGAGGTCAACACGCTGTATTTTCGCCTTCGGCGCAAGAAGTTCACTCAGTTGTTGGTGATCATCTTCATCATTGACAATAGTTCATTGAGGAGTCCAAACACAGCGCCTTGTTCGCTATTTTCGTAGAACTTCGCGAAGATCTACTCGTCAACTCAGTTACTACTCCGAGGGAACCGACCCCTGCTGGACGCATCCCCACCTGGAGAACGTCACCGCCAATGAGATACGTCTAGAGTAGTCCCTGAAAAAGCCCAAACGCGATAACTGAAATACCCAGATACGATGAAGCGTTCAACGGCGATGATTTCCTGGTTAAGTCAGGCGACCTCAGCGACTTGACCGTAGAAAGGATTACGAAGCCGTGGGCATCCTGCGGAACTGATGCAGCTATTCCAGAAGGGGTAGGCTCGACAAGAGGGTATCTGGTCTCTCTAAACCCTATGAGTTGTAGCTGTTAAGGAGACCAGACTGTTACAGTCTATAACATTACAGTCACTAAGAGAAGAGGACGTCGAACTGATAGATTAGAGTGTTAATTGATCTCAGGCTACAGGGGTCTCGTTGATAGCTGACATCGAGTGCCCGGGCGACCTACGCTTCAACGAGAGGACTGCAGTGCTGCCCTGGCTGAGGAAAGAGACTGATCCTGACAACTATAACACCTACTTTATAGTGCGGCACTGGCCTCAGTGTTGCTGATAGTGTGCTCGCTTAGTTCGTGATGGATGACAGATTAAAGGCCTACTGGGAGGCTGTACTCAATATGTGCCAAACGCTTTTCATCTGCCTTGTTCTCGGCATCGGTGCACTGTTCTTCTCCAGGGACGCCAATGTAGGAGGCAACCAACTTAGTACATCTATCGCTCTCGCCGAGCAGGTGCTGGTCTTGGGTCCGATCGAGCGTATGATTGTTAAACTTGCAAAAATCAAAGACAATCCACTGGCGGCAACAACGCTTGGTGTGGACGGAGGGGTATGCTGTGGGGAATGCGAGTCACTTAGGCGATGAGGAGTTCAGAAGGGAGGAGACAGCAAGAGCAAGAGACGCAGCTCGCCAGGCTCGAACGGGCCTGTCGAGATTGTGGGACATCGTTACGGTAGGGCCTCCTGATCGTGGGAGTGTTTTTATTGTTTTTCTATCAGTTCCAAGGCGCCCGCTCCAGTGACGGAGGTCATGAGTAAGTCGTACTACTTTCATACTGTTCAACTTGATCCTCTCATTCGTAGACCGCTCGAGACCGTCATGCTCGAAAAGACTATCATCAAGATCGGTAGCCTGTTGGCTCTGGGATTCGGGGAGGCGGGGGCCGAAATCATCGGCAAGAATATGCAGGTGAGCAACGTCTGGTAAAAAGCGCCTTGCAGGGCGGAAAACGCCGTCTTAGGGAGCTGAGAGGTCGGCCGGAGTGAATGCCATGATTCCTGGACGAAAGGTCAACGCTGTTTTTGGCTTTTGCGACATTCGCAACTTCACTGATGCCACTGAAGTTCTCAAGGACAAAGTGATGCTGTTCGTGAACCAGGTGAGCCTATTTGACATAGCCGCAATCACGCCACCTTGTTGGTTCAGATTGGAGAGATCGTGCACGGCATAGTCGACGAGTTCCATGGCGCCCCCAACAAAAATATCGGCGATGCATTCCTTGTGAGCGCTGAAGCGACACTCTTCATACTTACTAACTGACAGATCGTTTGGCGATTACCGGAGGACAACTCGGACCGGCGAAGAAAAATGTGTGACATGGCGATCATGTCATTCGTCAAGGTAAAGCTGCAAACCAGCGAAAACCTTCAAGCTCAGCTCTCCAGGTTGTCGCTGCCATTAATCGAAGTCCAGTACTGTATGAGTATCGGCAGCATCCGGGATTGCAAATGCGATTGGCAAACTACAGGTGGGCCAACTCGGTGACTATCTCTCATGCTTGGAAATCGTTTCAGGGTTCGAATGGGCTTCGGTATGCATTGTGGATGGGCTATCGAAGGTGCCATAGGCTCGGAGTTTAAGATCGATGCAAGCTATTTGTCACCTAACGTCAATGTTGCTGGTCAATTAGAAGCTGCCACGAAGGCATATGGGGTAAAGATTATCCGGGCCGTTGGAAATGGGATCTCTCGTGTGGGTGTGTAGCTCAGTGGTAGAGCGGCTGACTGCAGATCAGCAGGTCCTCGGTTCAAATCCGGGCGCGCCCTTTGTTTTAGGTTTGCATGCTCCTATCCGGCGCTCTGATTGACTCTTGCAACAAGGAATTGCGACGGTACCACTCATGAACCTTTTAGCATTCCGAACCCTTTCTCATTCTATCAGGCATTGTCGTATCATAGACAGAGTCATGATACACGGCGCTCCAATGGGCCTCTTCACCATCGATTTGGTCTACGAGCATCTCTCACTCGCGGAAAGCGCATGTAAGTCTTCATTAATGAACTTGTCCTCCCACTGGCATCTCTGCAGCGAAGCCTCTCCGAGTGCATATTAAAGGAGACCATCATACCAGCGCCAGCGCCCAACGGTGAGTACATCTCTGTTTTTCTGTGATGTCATCCTATATCGTTGCTGTCAGATTCAGAACCCGACAAGAACGGGAGGCAAGGAAGGCGAATAAATGGGCACCGAATTACTGCATTGCTGATTTGTTTGATCACCATGAAGACGTAATCGAGATGCGGAAGATCTTTACAGCCGAGTTTTTTAAGAAGTTCGATATGGGTTTTCGGTGAGCTCTATCGCGGCGACTATCTCTGCAGCACATTCTAGGAACTACGAAGCTGGCGAGTGGGAAGTGGCGTACAATATGTTTTGCGTGACTGAAAAGTTGCTCGCTTCAGAAGGATACACTGATGGGCCGAGTGCGGCTTTGAAGAGGTGGATCATAATGTATCGCGGTAACCTTGACTGTGACTTTAGGTATATGGACAAGTATAATAGGGAAGCCCCACCGACATGGAACGGTGCCCGAGAGTTACCGTAGCCGTTGTCAAAAAATTTACCAAGATGTCATGCAACATTGTTACTGTCGCGTTAGGCGATCTCTGTTGTGTTCGCAGTGCTTATCGACTCAAACACGAGACTCTAGACTTTCTTAAACGTTACATTATATCGTTACAGCTCTAGGGGCTCAAGCACCTTCACTGAAATCAAAATGCGCCGCCCCGCTCCTGCTAGCCACCGGAGTGTGAGGAACAACTCCAGAGGATACGCAACCGACAACTCGCTCGTGGAAGCCCCAAGGCTCCTCGTAGGAGGTCTGAAAGACAAACAATCGAATTCGCGGCAATGCGGGTTTTACCTGTATGGTGACCAAGTCGGCACGGTCCTCAGTGGCTCCCAAATTGCTGTAACGTACATAGAGGATGAAACCTATGGTGACGCCCACGACGCCGAATAGAGAATAAGGGGAAAAGGTTTCAGCATGGTCCTTGCCCATGAGAAAGGAACTGGTGTACAAGAGGCTCGATACCGGCAATTTAACAGCATAGGCTAGGGAGCACATAATAGCTCCAACCTGCAGTGCTGAGCCATAGCGGGTCACGGCAACACCAAGAACATTGAAAACCAGATTAACCACACAGTAGGCCAAAAGGAGGGCACCGGCCGGACCTACTGAGAAGGTGAATGCATCCAGAAAGTTGAATACGACCGCGTGCGGCGCGAGCGGCACGCCGCCTGGTTGACCAGAGAGATAGGGAATGCATTGAAGGAAGCCGAGGCCGAATGATATAATAGTTTGGTAGCCAGCCACGTAGGCAGTCAGAGTCCAAACGCCCACACTGTAGTTACTGAAACCGGATTCCTTGTAGACGTTGGAGAGGGCCATTGGTATGTTGGACAGGAAATACCTGAGGAACGAAGTTGTCGAGGAATCTCGAATGAGAGAAACTCGTTTTGGAAGAGTCGGAGGATTTGAAAAGTGGACTAGAAATGTGGATGCCGTGATAACCTAAAATTAGGAAATCGCAGTTAGGAAGTAACTTATCTAAAACTAACTACTAATTTCGAGTAACTCGTCACTCGTTGCTCTCGCAATTCCACCGAATACTTACAAACAGACCGACAACCCGCTGCAGTTGGCCACAGTTACCCCACTGAACGAAGGGATCACGGTTATGCAAGCGCTGATGAAGACGATCGAGGCCGCGCCCTGAAACCAGCACTTTTGTTCAACTCCATCTTATCAAATCCTACTATCGATTTCATGCTGTAAGTGGTACCGAGTACCAACGCGCTGCACACCATCGTGACGGGGATCAGAGTCTGGTTGAGAACCGTCTGGAACTGACCAGGGGTTGACACCCCTCCAATGCTGCTGAGGAGTGTCCCCAGCCCGTCTAATAGGCCCATAATAGCGAACTTGTATCTATGCGGGCTGGTAAGCAAATCCGAGGCTATTTTCCTACTGTGGTGGGACGCTTTCCTCGGGTCGCTTGGAGGCCTTCTTCTCGCTTTTCAGGACCATGGCGGGGATAGCGGTCATGACCATATACCCGACATTGCAGAATTGGTCCACGAAAAATGCGTAACTACGAGGAGACGCTGCCGCCGTCGGCCCTGGACTGGCCACTCACTCCTGGCCGTAGATGTTTTGAACTATTTTACAGGACACATCGTTGATGCTTCCCGCAATACAAAGAAGTAGTGCAAGCACTATAAGCACGTTGCGTGGTTGGCAGAGATACTCTGTGCACGTTTGGCGGCGCGGTGTTGCCTCCTGAATAAAAAGAGTAACCGAAAGGTCCCCGGTTCGATCCGCGCTTCTTACAGTTTGCGCCAAGAGCGGTATCTCGAGTGGCGGCTGGACGCTGCCTTTAGTAGTTGCCATTGTAGAAGTATAAAACAGAAATCGCCAACTACCACAGGCCATCCTGCACTTCACTAATAAACCCAAATCCTTTTGAAAAGCAATCAAATAGTACAAATGAAACCAATGAAGGTAATTATAATAGACGTTATTATCATCATCTCTGGGCTGCCATTCGCCGCCGTTTCCCGGCCACCACGCTAGACTGTGCGTTCTTCGGCGTGGAGCTCCTGACGCCCACAACTACTGCGAGTCGGCATACTACCGTCTCGGGCTTACTTTTTGGTGCTACTGTCATCCATGGGGTCGCCACCAGCTTCTCCAAAGTCAGTCTCGATCTGCTTCAACCGAGTAAATGCAAATTTCTCCAGTTCGCGAGCGCATCTGACGCTCAAAGATTCTCCTCGAGGTCGCTTGGCGCCGCCTACTTCACGTAGATATTGCCGTCATCGCCGTTGTAAAATCTGCAGTTGTCGAATATCCACATCATTTCTGTCTTGTACTCCTCAATGGTGGTGATCTGTTGACTCTGCAACTTCTTCTTTATCGACGACAAATCCGACGGGTGCTTTATAATCTACCCGGAGATCGAATTTCATGGCGCGCGAGAAACGATAGGTCACCATATAATAGTCGGGCGCATCCTTGACAGCCACCGGAACTCGGAAAGGCCAGCTTGACTTGTGCTGCAAACAGGCGTCCGTAAGCCCCAGCAGTCGACTCTCCAGCGTCCTAAAAACACTGGAACCAAAAATGGCAAATTCGCGCGCTCACTCGGGAATGGTGCTGGCCTCTTCGTTGCTGAGGGAATCGTCCCCCGCCGATGGACTTGCCTTTGATACCGAATAGTTGGAGAATTCGATCTGAAATCTTGCCATCTTGCATTTCCTCAACGCACGACAACCTAACCTACCCCTGGCAGGCGTGACGGCGGCAGCGGGTCAGGCAGAGGAGTTGCTGATTTCGACAGCGGCGGCATCTCTACTGGTGGCTTTTCCTTCCTGACACGCAAACGGCATACGTAGGGCGTCTGGCGACTAAGATCGACAGAAGGTGGATTCAAGCCACGTAGTCGGGAGTACTACAAGTGGGTAGGAGGAGGAGGAGGCAGATTGAAAAGGCGACTCAGATTGAAGCTCGTACGTATCGAACCACGCGACAAGAGCGCCGGTGTGAAGGCAAATGTTATCTCAAAGAACAGTTTATCCTATATTCTCGCCTTGAGCGTATAAAAGCAGCCGGAACATGCACTGCCACTCTCACAGTGTGATTAACAGAGCCTCTTTCTGGTCAGAAAGAGCCTCAATAAACTAACACACGACAGGATTCCTGCCTCAGTAACCCTTAGCGACAAGCCTCATATACCGATATTATCCTTGCAGACTGCTGCTATACCCATTCGACGTGGTAAAGGTACCGATGGATGGATCTGTGCCTATTGCTGACCAGTGCCCATATTCCCCTGAACCTACAATGCTGCCTGCCAAACTGCCTCTCTAGTATCCGATAGCATGTCCGCAACCCGCAGATAGTTCACATCCAAGGCGAGCTCCACCGACATCATATGAGCCCCCTCGTACGATTTGATCATCCTAAATTACCGCGCGCCGTAAAATTCACAATCCACCGGTCTTCTTACCCCGACCAGATATATTTCGGTATCTTAACATGTTTCGTGAACCCCTGAACCGACCAGAATTATTGGGCGCGCGGTCACAGCTACTCACCTGCTTGGCGAAGTATCCTACAGCGGCGTTGTCAGCATAAGTGATGAAATGCGTTATTGGCCGATATTCCGGACTTGCCGCCTCTATATGAGGATTGCACTGTTTAATAAATTCCTTCAACCGATTCATCAGCCGCGTACCATATCCCTGCCAAACAACAGTGGCGAATACCAACAGTAACAAAAAAGCCGTCAGATACAGTACCCCTGTCATTTTTATTTCTTTCACAAAGACAAGGCATCGCAGGAAGCAAGGAAGGTTGCACCGATGACTACCATAACAGAACTCTCCCTGAACAGTTGCTACGTGGCATCTTGACACGATGAAACGACTGCGCCACTCCACTGCGCCATTTCTCGCTAGTTTACAAAAGTGCATCATAATAATAACATGCTCTACGAAACTATTCAAAAGGTTGACGTCAAAGGAATCAAATTAACCTTTGGGATGCCCTTCCCCGTCCGTAGCGTCCAAGATAATACACCCATCGATGGATAACGATACTTCTCGACTTTGCACAACTTCACGGATTGAATCTTCCCCAATTTGTCCCCCCAATCCCCCTTTTCCAACATTATTACTTTAACCTGCTCATCGCTGGTGACCGCTAAAAATGCTATCTCCAATAGACCGTACTTGAAGTAACACCGGAAGCATACCGCCCCAATCAGTGATGACCCTTTCCACATAGTGTAGGTTGTATGCCGACGATCGAAAACCAATTTTGCAATGTACCTTACACCAGCACGAAGAGAGTAGAGACTGTAGATCGCGGAGCCGTTTCTACTGCCTCATTACTCCTTCGGCATCTTCGGTAGTTGCCGGGCAAACAGGTTCTTGCACGCCACTAGCTTCTTCAATCGGCCTATCTGTTCCTCACTAGGATTGACGATCGGCACGTCATTGGTGATACACTCGAAGGCTACCTCTCCCGAGCTCTCCTCAGCCGCCACAGCTGACAACGCACATGTGCAGTCTCAACAATGTACATAATCGACAACTACTGAACATCATTCACAGGTACATCTTATAAAATATAACGCAAAATTTTCAACCTTTCAAGGTCCGTAGCGCATACTGAACTCGACCACTTCAAACGTTCAATCCCATCGGCTCCACCGAGGCACTCCGATCTAGTAGACCGTTCCCCAATGCTTCACCGCCCGCTAGTACCCGTATTGCGGGCAGCAAACCCTGTAGAGTCCTTCCCTTCCGACGGCCTATCCTTCTGGCCTCTTCGTGCACTACCAGAGGACACAGACCTGCCGTCAGTTGCATGCTGATTTTGCACAGTGCCTACTTTGGCTTCTCCGGCCCCAGTGCCCGCGGCCTTCGCTTGAACAAGAAATCTTGACCGTCATCGTTGCTGGCCTCGTCACCCTAACCCCGGACCATCCCTTTGGGTCGCCCACACCAGCCGAGCAACTACCGATAGCTGAAGGAGCATGTCCAGCTCCTGGGACTCCTCTGTGGAGGATTTGATAGAGACTGCGACGTCGCCATTGCTCGTCGATCGATCTGCCACGCCCGCAGCCGCCTTGGACGCTGCTCGGCGAGGAGGCATACGGTACAGGGAGCTCTGGGATCTCATCACTGGTTCCCCCGTGGAGATTGAAAACTCCAACGCAAAGCTATTGGGGATAAATAAAATGATTTAAGATGCGGCTGAGGGCCCCTGACAGTTTGAGTAGGGACCGTGCGCAGTTAGACTGATAATACCGCCAGACGAAACGTCACCGGCGACCTCGGCTACATTGATTTAAGATACTTTACTCCTTCGGCGGCTTCAAGGACGACATGATCTCCTGGGCGATTTCACCGACCGCGCCAGGATTGTGGGGAATGAAGATAGTCTGCGACTTCGACGAAGAGGCAAGATCCTGAAGTATAGGAGGTAGTTGAAAAGATGCGAAATTGCATCCAAAGCTAACATGAGAACCAAGTTAGCAATAATGACGTTCTTAGAGCGACCGTGGCTTGACACAATATTTCCCAAATTCAGGGAGCCACTGCACTTGAACCGTAACCAACGACGTGGTACTGTAACGAAGAATAGTTTTGCATCACCGACAATGCGAGCATGCACTCAATTGAAGATGTGAGTGTCCCCCCTCTCCTCCCCTTCTACCTTAATGGTGTCAAAGTGCTGTGTGATGAGCAGCAGCTCCATGACGTCTTTCGATGATATTCCCTGAGTCCCCTCCGTGAAGCTTTCAACACTGGTCTTCAACCCTTCAATTATTGCCTGGGAGATCAATAACCCACGGATCAGCGACGCACAGTATTAACCTGTCTCTGCCTGGCGATACCCTGACCGGCCAGGAACTTAGACTCGGCTTCGGCTTCCGCGTTCTTCACCAACATGATTTTCTCAGCTTCGGCCTTCTCCTGGGCCGCTATACGCAAACGACGACCTGAACGGAAATTCTCGCCCTGCAGAGACGATCGACAGATATGTTAGGGGGCGGAGGATATATCCCCGTATCCCTGTACTCCCGGTTTCGCTTATTTCACTGCAAGCTTCGCTGAATCTTATTATTACACATTTAGACAGTATCGCTTGTGGATGACGTTTAGGCCATCCTTGTCTGGCATTCCTGCATCCCCATAAGCCCTTGAGTGAACTGCCGTTAAGATATGCCCTTGTTTTCCTCGCAATTTCATTCTCCATAACTTATCCATTTCAACCAGCATTTCGGTGACATCATTTCCTCAGCCTCTCGCACAATTGTGCATTATATCAACACAGACGGTCTTCGAGTCTACTCTCAGCGCGCGTCCTTGCTTCCTAGTAATTTATCCCCTCCACCACATGCCTGTTATATCTTATCCTTACTACAATTAATTCCGAATTCCACGACTACCACCAATTCACTAATGGCTCTACAGACGCTCAAATCGCCATGTATTTCTCGAGTGTCGACAGACGTTCTTCGACAGGAAATATGTTGGTGACAAGCGAAGTGCCGAATTCGCTCCTCCTGCGCCTTCTATGGCTCATCGTTGGTATTATAATAGAGCTGGTTACTTGTCTCGTGTACACCGTATCGTATACCCGTCATCTTTCGCAGCTGTTATATTCCACAGACAGTATCACAGCACCACACATTGAACCAGTTCCCCTCTTCTTACTGGCATTTTGCTCGTTCATGGCCTCCTTCACGGTGTAGTCCGGCTCGATGTCGACAACCAATGCGTCCAAAATACGGAAACCAAATCCGGTCATAGCATCAATCAGCTGGTTCTTAATCTGAACATCACTTCGCTCACACAACACAGATTCCTCAGCAGCCCACATCAACCGCAATCTTCTGCTTCTCCTCGAAGACCTCATCCAAGGCCATCGTTGGCGCCGACGACCGTACCACATCGTAAACGTAAGAGTTTATCTGTCCAGCGGGCGAGGTTAGCCGATAGAAAGCATCGTACGCCTGACAAAGGTCAAGTCGGCATTTCAGTTCCCGAAAATGCTCTCACTTTCTCTGGAATCGCCTCGTACTGCACCGACACTTCCATAATTATAAAAACGTTGTCGGCAGTTTTTGTCTCGACTCTGACATTGAGCTGCCTCACATTCAGAGGAACCATCCCCGTGACGCCGGTAACGCAGGGAATCAGGCAGACGCATCCGGGATGCTCGGTCCTATCGAACTTGCCGAATCTCTCGACGACGCCGATGTGAGCCTCGGGAACAACAGCACAGCAACCCATTCCGGGGAGAGAATCTTTAACCTACCGCGACCACTCGCAATCATCAACATTGAAAACTCAACAGACAAATAATATTTTCAGAAGCAAGCTACAGTCCCGTTTACAGCATCCGGAATCACAACGCTACTAAACGATGGTTCGTTTAGGCACCGATCTTCCTGGTGTAGATGAGAGCACGAGAGTGAGGCTGGCCGACCCTCTGGATCTGACCGGTGCTCTCGAGCATACGGAGGGCCTGGCGAGCCAAAGAGCCGTTAACCTACAACAAGAACCGTAACTCTCAGTAAGCCTAACGACTGCAGCTGAGCACTGGCGACCCTGTACTACCTTAATACGCTCGGACACAATGGCGGGGGTGATAAGCTTGGCTTTGGGAATCTCCTTCTGGAGCTTGGAAACAGTGGCCTTGTCCCAGCAGACAGCGTTGTTAAGCTTCTCCTGGACCTGTAAACCGATACCGATGAATTCTAGACCATTAGAGTAAAGTGTGGTATTACCTTTCCCTTGGACCACTTCTTCTTCTTACCCTTGCCACCGGCCATAGCGGCCTTGGCCTTTGCCTCCTTTGACTTTTGAATCTTAGGTCCCATGCCGAAACAGACCTGCTCGCGGACTGAGTTTGAGGTGGAGAACCCGTCGCGGAATTAGCTGTAAGCAAATCGATCACTCGGGCGTGCGAGAGATGAAAATCGACAAACCTGCGCAGTGTTTACAGCGGAGCGATGTGGCTGGCATGCTTGTCACAGTGAAAGGTGAAGCCGTGCTATCTGGGATCTAACGCATTAAAGCGATTGCTAAGCAATAGGGTATCCTTGGGTGGATAATTACGCTCCAAGGGAAAGTTGAACGGAGTAAAAAAGTTGGATATTTTGGAGGTCGGGATATGTCCCAATGTGTTCAACACAGGAGTATTTTGGAGGATGATCAAGGGGGGATTAAGTTTGTTAGCAGCCATCAGACTTGAGAGATAGATCTTCCGTTCTCTTCTTAAGAAGCATCGCTGAGCTAGTCCAACGAACCCGTCTGAGGTGAACCCATGACAGTACGCGAATTAGAGGCTACCATATACTTAGGAATAAACTGTAACACTCGGCTACTTAGTTAACTTCACTGCGGGCGTGAGACCCACTTCTCAACTGCATAATTAGCCTGCTGAACTGGCCCTTCAATGGGCTACAGATTGCACAATGAGACACAATCGCGCACCGTATAAATCTGCAACAGCAGCTGCACCGTCATGGTTCCACACACGAGTACTCGTGGTTCGATAACAATACTTAACGAACAAGAGCTTGTAGATCATGAGCATTCTCCTCAGCGCTCTTCGTACCCCGGCCAATATGTCTCCTCATCCACGTAGTTGTGTATAGTTGAATCCGGTTGCTGTTCGTTGCTCATGGATCGTCACCCCCTAGTTCGACCATAGTAACTTCGATTTCGACGGGCAAACGAGATCTACGTTAATATTGTCGTTTAGTAGCCTCGAGTTCCCCTGGGAGGAGGTGGTTCAAGAACTTCAAATTCGCCACAATCGTCTAGGAGTAACAATTTCGGAGCTTCAGTGAAAACAATTTCGACTATAGGAAATTCAAGCTCGACACATACTTCCTAACTCGACAAGGTTGACTTAGAATCATAGAATACCAAATCCATGCTAGAAAAGAAAAGCAATGCTTCATTAGACTAGTTGTTTTATTCAACCTCTGTGCTCTCATCTCAATCTACCGGCCTCAGTTCGATAACGCTTTGCGTTGTTTCGAGTGCACCTGAGACCATGTTGCGTTCTCAATTGCCGGGTAAACAGTATGACCTCATCTTAGGGTCCAGCGCTACCATGCTGGTATCATCATCACCACCTGTAAAGCGGTTAGCTACCATTGCTGCACCGCGTTTGGTGAGGGGGAGGAAGCCGCCGGCTAATACTCGAGATGTAACCTACTATCCTAGTACGAACGTTTGCCAAGGCATCTATGTAGTCGCCGAAATCCACAAGCTCGATTGGCTTCTACGAGCAGCTGGCTCGCGAGAGCCCCCTGTGCAAAGCCGCACTGGAGTTGAGGTCTCGAGCAAGAACAGAACGTCGATCACCGAAGTTGCAGAAGGAATGGGCAGGGCTAGCCCGGCGTATCACCGCTTCGGTAAGTGGAGAAAATTTGCGGTTTGTGATTTCGGCGATGGCAGGCGGGCGATTTGAAGCCCAGCGAGGCTGCGGTTTTGTGTCATTTTCTGTCGGGGAATCTCCCACAGGACCACAGGGATGCGAAGGAAGCATTGGCTGCAGTAGCTGCGTCTCACTTTTATTCGAAGCTGGCAAACTGGACGGGGAAAGTGAGTTTGGGACGGTGGAAATCGGTTTGCATTATTGTCGTTAACTTGGGCTCGTTTACCTGAGTATTTCGTCGCAGTAAGCCTCTTATGCCAGATAGATTCCGCCTAGTGGTGAAGCACGGGTTCTACGGGTCAGTTGTTGGTCGAACTGCGCCCTCGGACTGGCAGGCCAACTCTTTGTGGATAAACTAGGCAGCATCAAACCATCGTTGCTCTTCATCATCTCTGTCCGAGTTCCGGTTGAATTTTGCACACCTCGCTTAGGGCCCTTGCTCAGCGTACTTACTCTGAAACCAGTCGCCCACTGTCGCCGTCCGCCCCCGGACGAAATCCCCGGGCAGCTCGAATACCCTGCAATGCTGGCCGTTGCAACAGCACACGGCGGATGTTGCTCTGTTATTCATTTAGTGTACAGAGCATTAGGTCTGGTTTTATTTAGGAGCTCGCCATGTGGTCCACCGCGGCAACGGTACATTTCCCCATTGTCACTCGAGAGGCTTATCGAGTCTTCCTGGATCACATAGGGAAGAACATCGATCACCTGGATGCGAACGACGCCGCTGTGCTGGCCTCAGCGCTGATGCGGAACAAGGAAAAGATGCATTCTAGTCTGAGGAAGCATGTCAACGATGTGAGAATGCACTCTGTGGGATTCGAACCTGCGCCGTTGTGTGGCCGTATTGTTATATTGACTACTATATTGTGAACTTCGATACATTCTCTCCCACGTAATTCCAGCGTCAGTTATTCATCTCGACTCGACGTGCCTAACAAACGCGGGCCCGTTTTATAATAGTCGTATCAGGATGAGACTGCAGTATATGCTTTCTATTTGCACTGAGCTGCGTATTCAAGACTTTCCTCCATTTACCGTAAGCTCACGTGTACGCCTCACACGCTGCAGCCTGCGGTTGTATTCAGCCTCTCGAGCTAGGTTGAGCTATTACTACCGCTGGTCTGTACTGTTCTACTGGAATATCTTCCTTGAGGGGTGAAAGTATCCCTACCGCGAAGATATCTTCTTTAAAGGGGGGAGCTCCGAATGCTAACCTCCTGAGAGTATTTGAGCATCTCTATCACTTCTTAGGTTGCGAGGAATCTGGTGAAGTCGCTTCCAGCAAAGTTGCCATCAATGACCCCGATGTCGATAGTGCAAGCTGCCCAACTAGTCCCCGCTGGCAAGGTCGGCACTCACCGGCTGATCATGCAAGAGCTGGCCACTCGAACCGACATCACAGCCGCTACGTGGGGCCAGATCCTGCGACTCTATGCCGAGGGGAATAATGAGTGGATTGGTGAGGTGTGGGGGAAGATAAACGAAGCTTTGTTGGCAGCCGATGGCAAAACGACGGCGATTGTTCTCAACGCGCTCGCTCGAGCTCACCCGAAAAGCGCTAACATACGGCAGTTCGTTTTGCAAGTAGAGGAGCGGCCAAGGGGCTGGGACGTGCACAGTGCGGCCATCACGTGCATTTCCATGGCGAGACTTGGTCAAGTCCAGAATGCCATCGACAGCCCTGAGCTCGACGGCAACTTCGCGAAGCTGCAAGAATACCTGCTCACGCAGGACCTACGGCGATCAAGTATGTTGCAGTTGAAGCAGATTGCATTAGGGTTTTCCTTGGCCTTTAACACCAAGGTTTCTAAGGAGCTTTGGAAAGCCATAGCTTTGGCGGCTGTCGACGAGCAGATCCCGGGCACGGCGGAAGACCGAATAGGTGTCTTAGGGTGCCTGTCGACCGGATATCCACTGGGCAAGGCAACCCGAGAAATTGAAGCGCTTGTGAAATCGGTCGGTGAGAAAACCGATTTTCGAAAGTTGAGCTCCAGAAGCCTGAACCTGTTTACAATGAAGCTGGTCAAGATGCGATATTTTCCGAGTGACACCATGGCCAAAGTCGAGGCGTGCATTGTCGAAGATCCCGATAAGTTCGTTCCGAACGGTGAGGCCGTACTCTCGGTGATTCACTACCTATTTGCCTGCAATTCTGGCAACCTGGCGTTGTGGAAAACTGTCGAGGCCAAACTGAATGCGTTGCATGAGACGATGCGAACGGAGGATCTGTTGCCTTCTGTGGGCTTCATGACTACCTCCAACCGCCGCCCTTCGGAGAGCGTCGCAACTGATGTGTTGGCGCGTTCAGCAGAGCCGGGAGCGGACGTGCAGGAAGCTTTAAGAGCACTGGTTGGGTTGTGCAAAGCGGATCTCGCGCTTGATCTGCCTGTGCATCACCCAACGCTGGAAATCCTGATGACTATACACAAGAAGGAGCTTCAAACGGAAGTTTTGCGCGACTGTATCGATATGGTGTGCCAGGTGGCTCTCTATTCTGGGTCCTCTGAACTGATATGCGAAATAATTTGTAATTTTTCTAAAGTCAAATTGCGGAATACCAACATGGCTTGGCTAGCTTGGTCTTCGGCTATGCTGAGCTCCTTGGAGCTGCTGCCGGTGTCGCTCATACGATCGATGCTACGCGTTAATCTGGATTATCGTCATCCAGTTGCAGGGCTCTGCCGTGATAGTCGGATGGCCCGAGGGGTCCAAGAAGCTCTTGTGAGCCTCGGCCACGACTTCAACGCAGAAAGCGTGATTGGCGGGTTTCAGATAGACTTTGTTTCTACGTGAGAGTTTTTTGTTGTGTTCGCAGTCCCGATCGAACGAAGTGTCCGCATTTCAGTGGGAGATTCTGGTACTCCGCAAAGCACCCGCAACCGACTAATCGGAGTGAGCTCGATGCCAACAAAGACCGTATATAACCCCGGCGGGACTTGAACCCGCAACCTTCGGCTCCGGAAACCGACGCGCTTCCATTGCGCCACGAGGTCGACAAGTATCCGAAATCAACAACTGGTTTATCGTAATAGATAACATTATGTTACCACTCTTCCGCCAAATCGTCAATGAATAAGACGAGTGAGGGCCTAAAGAGGATGTCTTTGTTTAACCTTAGATCGCAACATTTGTCTATACGACTATTCCACCGATGATGATACATACGCTACATCCGAACCAATTTAATTGGAAACTGGATGAAAGAAACTAGATAGCTGAGGTGGCTTATTCTGAAACCATTCATGTCAAGATATTTCTCTGTGTAGCAAATGGTGCTCAGCGGACTTCGTTGTTTGCCGCTGGTAGTTCGTCACGGGCGTGGTTCAACCTCGGTCGTAAATACAGTATACGACAAATGATTTCACTTTAGGTAATCCTCATTAAGCATCCTCATACTTGAATGGACCATCCACCAGCAAGTTGCTTCCAATTTACAAGTAGACACGACATATTATGATTTGCTTGGAAAACTAACGAGAACAGCGACGCGAGCGCGGAGATCAGATCCTAGTCGCATTTCTGGCATTCGGCAATGGGATGGATAGTGATAGAGATAGTAACGGATTAGTCGCATTGGGCTGGGCGAAACAGCGGCGTTGTTGAAGGATTCTGCGGGGTGTATCTCATCTGAACCAGTATAATTACGTCCAGTGGCCAGTTGGTCCAGTGGTGTCATTTTCTCTTCTCTGTTGATCCACCATTATTTCATCCATCGTTATTTCATCCAGCTTGGCAGTTTTGCTGTCGTTTCAAAAGAGAAATGCGTTTCAGATGTGTTCGTCCAGTACCATTTCATCCAACGTACACGTCCCGCTTCAACCCAACTGTGGTAGAGCACTTTGGGAAGCTTCATAGTATGATACAACCTAAGCAACCACGACGATACCGCAATACACGTAACTTAATAAGCTCACACATATTAATACATCAGAAATATGCGGCTGCAGAAGAGGTGTTGGAGCCTGTTTGCAACGGGTTGTTGCAGGGTGAACCTCATCGTAGGCGTCCCTTGGTGACGCGGGACCTTCTCAGCTCTGGTTAGAACAAGGCTGCAGGTTTTTAGATGAGTGACACGTATATTGACAATCAGGTAGAGAGTTAGGAGATGGGTGCCAAGTGGTTCCACAATATTGTGGGAAGTTAGCGTTACAGGTTCGCTGAAGTGTTAGTCCAAACTCTTTTCGGTTGGTACTGGGTTTTTGATGATTGTCACCACATACCAGTCCGTAAAATAATCGGTCATATTTATCATATTGGTCTGAGGATCTCAGACAGAGAGAACTAAAGCGAGTTGGCAGGAGACGTATATGAACCAAATTGTTAAGCGTGTGATAATATGCTTCGGCCAAGTTCGATTTTCTTTCACTGCAGCCATCACTGAGTGTTTTCGACGAACGTGGGAAGGATGTCGATGACTTGGGGCCCTTGGGTTAAATCCAACAAGATATGAGCTCGATCAAACATGTAGGGCAAGGACAATAGGCAATAAAAAACAACTAAGAGAGGAGTGATTACTAATGACTAATAGGCATATGGATTCCCCGACGGAATCATAACTCAGGCGTTTCAGAGGCAGGTTAGAGCCATGTCAGAGTTCTTCAGAGTCGCATTAGCCTAGCAGTTAGTCCGGTGGTAGCCGAAGTGAGATGGAGGGGGTGTGAGTATGAGTGTGGGTGGAATAAGAATGGACTAACTGGCCACTGGACGTAATTAGACTGGATCAGATGGGTTACCCCGGATTCTGCGCAGTCTATGTGCATGCGTGCTATAATAATCCATAGCTAAGCGGCCGACGCGGTTGGTTATGGCCTGCCCTTGGTGTGTTCTTCATTATCACTACTATCTCTAGCGTAAGCTAACTATCCCTCAAGGTCCCTCCTGTTGTGTTAACGCATCTGAGCCTCTAGTCCTATATCAACTAACTAGTTAACTAGCAATATGCACGCATGGGCCGAGTAGCTACATCGTGAGGGGGGGGCAACGTAACAATTTGATGCCATAATTGGGGCCCAGTCAGCCACAGGAATCGTAGCCTCAGGTCAAAGGGCATGCACTGTTTGAAGCCTGGAACACCTGAGACGGAGCGGGCAATGCTCCAACGGGAAAGGTGCATGACGTGCGTTAATCGCATAACTCGCTCTGACTTTTCAAGATTTACAGTATCGCTCAAATCATAGACGCCCACAGTTGGATTACCAATAAGTCATTGTCCCTTTAGTGCAAATTCGACTCTATGGTAAGCCTTACCAGGTAAGGGCTAGCAGCTTTGATTATCAGTCCTGTAAGATGCGACTGAAAAAGAAACTCAAGGTGAGCCCAGCAGATGTAGCTTTATACGCCACGCGAGAGAAAAGCCACGAGAGTATGGTCACCGCCAGTGACTCACTAGCCGTGAAAGAGTTATCGACATGATTAGAGACGTAGAGATCTGTTCGTAAAAGGAATGAGGGAATAGGGCGAAGCCTGTCGATGTGCGAGCAGGGACACGTGGTTCAACTTGTTTGATTGTTGCAAGTCTGACAAGGAAAGTTCCAGTCTGAGCATCCGTGCGGTGACGGCTATCCGCCACAGCAAACCTGTAGTGGAGAACAACTATGACAGCGATGGTCTCTCATGTTCGCCATTTTCTCATCAGCGTCGTGACTAGCCTCGTTTGCCTGCCGCACGGGAGTCTGCAGTATCCCCAGGGTACATACATTACCCAGGATACCGATTGGGTAATCACTGGTAGCCTGTCCTTTCACAAAGGCGAGTCCCTGTTCGATATAGACGTAGAAATGGTATTGCGGAATTTTATTGGTAACGAGGTTGACTGTGACGTCGTAGCTGATAACGTACCTTACAGCATGGGTCCTTCTAATGTTATCCTTATTACTATGACACCTGATTTGGAAGAAAGCTTGAGGCCTTGCTACCCCGTTGTGAAAAAAGGGGACTTCAAAAACATGACCTTCGACCCTCAGAAGGATGCTGTGGTTTATGACTACCGAGATGTGATGGAGGCATACTTTCTGAAAAAGTGAAGTCGAGATATCCGTGTGGATCTAATAATCCGATAATCCGATAATCGTACTCACCCATCCTCATCTCACTTGGTTGGGTCTAACCGATCATTCGTTGATAATACAGTAGATATCTCTTTATGTATCCAACTTAAGTGTTCGAGTTTTTAAGTTCGGAGCTGAATGCATACCAATACATACTGTAGTTCTCCTGGAGAACTTCTCCACTCCAATGATAGGCAAATTCCGTAACGGCACTACCGTAAAAACCGATGGTCAACTAGCGTACCAACACTTTGAGGCTGACGTCGATGTCTACAACTTAAAATTTGATTCTACTCACTCGCCGATTCGCTCGCCGAATTGCCTCGCGATAAAGCCAGAAGGAAAAGTGAAGGGCCTCAGTGGCAAGACAAGTCAAGGGGAAGCAAGTCTTATGCCGCAAGACAAACAGCAGGAGGGCTGCCTCGCTGCTGCGACATAACTTGCTGGCGCTCGCAACAAACCTGGTTGAAGCAACTGACTGTACTGAATTAACCCCGGCGGGACTTGAACCCGCAACCTTCGGCTCCGGAAACCGACGCGCTTCCATTGCGCCACGAGGTCGACAAGTGGCCGAAATCAATAACTGGTTTATCGTGATAGATAACATTATGTTACCACTCTTCCGCCAAATCGTCAATGAATAAGACGAGTGAGGGCCTAAAGAGGATGTCTTTGTTTAACCTTAGATCGCAACATTTGTCTATACGACTATTCCACCGATGATGATACATACGCTACATCCGAACCAATTTAATTGGAAACTGGATGAAAGGAACAAGATAGCTGAGGTGGCTTATTCTGAAACCATTGCAACACTGTTAACGGTTATCATGGCCTATATCGTTGTCCAAACAGGTTTTTGCTTATTCTCGAAAGAGCTATCGTAGATGTGACAGCCTACTCTTCAGTCACCCCACTATAGAAGAGGGCAGTAAGCCCTGGACGTATTCAGAGCCAGATTGAGCGGTTTCAGTCATTGCCTGCGGCTAGCAGGCCCCTATCGTTCTAGACTCGTCATTTTCCCGTCCATAAACTACTGCATGTCAGTTGGTAAAGGTACGTCGGTTTTGAAGGCACGGAGGTATGCTAACGGGAATTCGCCCTCACGATTCACATTGACGCGTTGAACCCTCAATAACTCAAATCACCACATCAAATGTTTTGTCAGAAAATAAATTCCTCGTCGGGGATATTGGTTCCTTTGCTATGGAGTTGCTCAACACGTTCCCGTCTGGAAGCCAATACACATTGCAAACAAGGATATTGCTCACTAACCTGCATCTTTCCATCTCAATCCTCTTTAATTCCCGTACTCGCTCTTCTCGCTAGAAAAAGAACAACTGCTAGGGCACAAAGGTTGAGAAGGGTTAGTCTTACCCGGGCCGCTGCCTCACTAGCCAGGCGCTGTTGCTCTTCCTTAGCTCGTCGACTGAACATGAAATGCCGTACTAACTTTCAAGGAAGATTTTACGCGTTATCGTCCATAATTTTCTCAAGCTCCTCACTGCTACGCTGCTTCTCTTCCAGCTGCGATTTGAACTCATCCAAGAGTCGCCTCTTTTCGGCTGCTATCTCGACTGCCTGACGAACAATACGCGGAGCCTCTCCTTGGGAAGTCTCCGACTATGTTTTCGGAAGCATTTCACATTAGGATAGATCGAATTCTGGCACCATCGAGGAAAGCACAGTCTATGACCTACAACGTTCTCCAAGGCCTTCTCCCTCTCTTTCTCTTTTTCCTCCGCTAATCTTGTTTGGAATTCTCCACTCGCCAAAAACTCGCTCAGTCTTCTATCAACCTCTTCTACTATCCTGACCACATTAAGCATTAAGTTACCAACATTAACTCTCCCAGACCTTTTCTCCTCCTTAGCTTCAAGGCTCTTTTCCTCACAAACCGGGAGTGCCGATATTGGACCTAACCCTACTCTGCCGAATCTTCGCACCCCTTGAGATCAGCTGGCATCAATTTGTTACCTCTGCCCTGTGCTCGTCGCCTTCGATGTCTTTCACCTCTCAAATCCTCTTCTTCTGACTTTTCGCGTGACCGGTCCCTGATAGTGAACTTACACTTTAAACCGAAGTAAAAGTGCATTTCAGACGAGCGATTGGTGGCTGCTGAACAAGCCCATCACGCATCACATTTTGCCCGTCAGGAATCTGCGGACATGTATTGACAGCTTGTGGGACATGCGCATCGACAGCTTCTCCGTATCCCCAGGCAGGCTGCTACTCACCTTTGCCCGTCCCGGCTGCGTCTTTTATTGCCCTCGCGTTCTCGATACCCATATCCGAAGGAGTCTTCACCACGTCGCGTATCCCTACTTCTCCGTCGATGACGTTCTTCTCGCGAGCGACTTCTATCATCATCGCGACGGTGGTGATGGCGAGATCTCGAACTGTCCCTGCAAAACACGCTCATCCAGTGGCACGGAAAACTGCGTTAACCGCTAGAATTAGCGGCCATGCCTACCTGCCCGAATGTCCGCTGCTTTCTCGACGACTCCGAGGTGACCTGATTATGGGAGCGCAAGTTTCTCTCTCCCAGTCTGGCTTTCCTCAAGCCCGCCAAGCGACCCGCTTCTCACCTTCGCTCTCGGCTTCGGTGACTTCTTGAAGATGAAGATTCCGAACGATGGTGTCGGTGCATCGGAACTAACGCTCACTAAAACCGCAGCTTTGAACGTCTCACTAGACCGTCATCACTAGCCAGTTCCGGTCAGTTTTAATTAGTCAGCCAGCTTTTCTCATGATAATGCCGCTAATTGTACCACGGGTTCCTCTCTATAGCTCGCCACAGCGTGTAGGCTACCATGCGCCAGCCGTATTGGCCTCCATCGTATCGGTGACCTCACTACTACATGAACTCAAAGCGACGCTTTTTAATAGTCAACAATGATACATTATTCCACCAAAAGCATGGTACACTGCTAACTGCGATAAGCACGTTGAAGAACGTAACCTCAGATGTCTTTGATGCTTTCACTCAATCTGACATAATCGGCGATGGATCACGTAATCACTACCACAATTCTACCACAACATCGCTAGCGGTATCGCTAAGCCCCAATGAGCCAGGAATGAGCTTGGGTCTTCCCCTGCTATGTGGTCGAGATTGCGGCGGCCTCAAGGGTAGACTGCCTGGCTGCTGTTTTCCTCTGGTGCGGACTGGCGGGGTTGCCTAAATGGTAGTTTCTGATAGATGCAAGCCCAATAGAGGTGCTACCCGCTGAGGATTTGCAAGGAATGGTGGAACCAACGACAACGCTCCTGGCAGTTGAGGAAGAGGGGTAGCGGGTACGGTGGTGTCCTACGAGGAATCAGAATCACTCTTGAATTTCATGTCTTAAAGGCTCCCCAAGTGAGTAAAAGAATAGAAAAATACCCGATGCAGGATTCGAACCTACGACCATCTGCTCCGTAGGCAGACATTCTATCCAGCTGAACTAATCGGGCGATGATTTCTTTCCTCAAATCGAATACTCTTTCAGATATTACCTCTGCGTCGGGGGGAGGATACATCGGTCTGGTCGCTGAAGACTCCTGAATGCACAAAATTGAACGGCGCCGAACACTCGTTCAAGTCGGCGGCAAACAACGCGAAACTATTTTATAGACTTCTCCTTACCACATCTGTTGCTTCGATTTCTCCACCAAACGAGACCGTGGGTGGTGAACTAGGGACTGCTCCAGATACCTATAACACAGCGTACTCATCTCCGCACATGACACGTGACAAGCCCAATTACCTCCGAGAACCGATGTCTTCCCAAAGACGCTCTTCCACTACTGGAGAACAACTAACTACTCCATATGATACAATGTCCTACCTCATCGACCCTCGCTTTAACGAGCTCCGCTGGGAAGTTCGCTGCCGCACGTCCTACAACAGCAAGACTATGCCCTCCGAAATCATGTCGCTTTACTTCCTGTATTCTCGCCAACTCTCGCATGCGCTCCGACACAGCCACGAGGCCCTCCTCCAACTGCAAGAATCTCGCACCCACACTCTAAGATAGTTTCCGTCCCAACAACTGTGAGAACTCCCTACCTGTTCCACCAGGCTCAGAATCCTGCCTTCAATCGAGGGGAGGTCTCCGTCACCATCCTCGCCAGCATTATCGTGGACCGCTGGAGCATCGCCACTCCTGATAGGCGCCAATTCTAACCAGCCGAGGCCTCATTAGTACGTCGGGAGCTCTGAACTCCTCGGGGACACCTTTGCCTGTTTCGGCATCTCTCTAATCATCCGATGAGTTCGTTCTGAGGGAATTTTCAAATCTCGCGCGCCACAAAATTAACCCTTACTGTCCGCACGGCGATCATGTACCAAATCATCGGACTCCTCGTTCGGCGGAGGCTCCGGGTCGGGGACTAGCCTACCGCCAACGGCCATCCGACCGACGCAGGTTCGATTCCCCCTCATGGCATTTTACCTTTCTGACGATTTCCTCTTTTCCCTGTCGTAGAGCCATTCTCTATATGATGCTGCTGAGGACTCAGACGCTCGCCGAGCATCTTGAATGTCAGGGCTGATCAGTCCCAAAAAGGGAGTTCCCGCCGTGGACAGTCTGACGAGAAAATGTCGCCGCCAGGGTTCGAACTCGGGTGCCCACCGTCGCATGCTATCCTGGACCGAGTGTCTCACCGACGACCTCCGAGATACATCTGGGGTCCCTACCGACTCCGTCTTATCACGCTAAGGAGCACAATCGTCCCATTTCCCGCGCGCCATGAAATTACCTCCGTGCCCTCAACACTATCTCTTTCGCCCGTTTTAAAACGATAGAGAAACGTTTCCGGAAACATCGTTCTGGCGAATTCCGCGAACGAGATCGAACCCGACATATCTTCGTCGAACACCTGGCACACTGGGTGTTCAATCAACCTTCCAGGAATCTTACGTGGAAGAGCTCAATGATTCGGTCCTCTCTCAGCCCTGTTCCCATCGTCGTCATCATCAGGCGAAACTCATCGATGTCGATCTCACCGGAGCTGTCTTGGTCAAAAGCCTTGAACGCTTCCTCAACCTGATTTGAGGGAAAGTCGGTATGAGATCCTTTCAGCCTCCACAGCAAAAACGATGACAAGCTTAGCAAGACCTGTCCATGCTCCCAGTGGAGGAAGAAACCCCCTCAGGCCAACCAACATTCGGGGCCTTTTCCTATCCACCTCTGCCGTCCATGAACCCGTAGTGGGACACACAACATGTGTCGTTTTCTATCAGCTGCATATTTCGAGCTACACTTTCTATAATATGTCCCCGTCAGTAATATTTATCGGGAGAAGCAGAAAGTTTCCGCGAGGTGGCCCTATCTCCGTGGGACCGCACGAGCCCTGGTTGATACCGCTGATGAGCCATAGCCAAGGTCCGTGAGCCTTTGCTTAGTTTTCTCAACCACCAGGATCTTATCCCTATCCAACCACACCAACGTGAAATTGGACCCCACAATCGACAGAGGCATCGCCATGTACCTAGCAAGGAATAAAATAATAACAACAATCCCGCACGGGTTCGATCCCGGGTAGCTCCATTTTGAACTTACATCACTCCAGCTATTATGAGTACAGCACTGATCAACTGACCAGCGACAGTCTCAGGCGAGACATCTCCATACCCAACAGTGCTGATGGTAACTATACTGAACCACATAGCCTGAGGAATACCTAACAAAAATCATGAAACATGAATCGCTTCGCTCCGCTCATTTTCGTTACTGTCAATTTTGGGGTTGGTTTCCCGTTCAAAAAAGTATATTAAAGCTGCACTGGAGATAACCATAATCAACAATAAGAATAGCGGCACCTGAAGACCATACAGATGGTGTAATAACAAGCCCGAAGCTCGCTCGCCACCACGGCCTTCTAGTGGCCACGATTCCGCTGGTAGAGCTCTTGAGCTTGAGAACTGGGGGATATCGAACAGCTGGCTGGTACGTAACGTACCAGTCAGCTGTTCGATACCTTGAGGGGCACGTAATGTACGTTAAGTGCAGTGGATAGCGGGAGAGAACTGGATCGAGAGCAAAGCATTCTTTATAGGTTCCGGAGTCCATGGTAGGAACGCATACATGTGCGGGCCTATCTATGTTGGGGAGGAACGAAAACTTTAAGGAAATTCCAGAAAATTGCGAAAAATTTTTCCATTTTCCGCCATTAACAAGAGTACTTATCAGAAACCACTGGCGAGGTAATGTCACTCCTCGCCTGACTGAAGGAGCGGATGGAACCTTTTCCATCTTTTCTAACTTTTTTCGAACGTGTCGAGCTGCAAGGAGCTACGCGCTGACATTGCACTCACCGGAAGGGACTCCGCCGACATGCTCAAAGCACGGATGAGTAGCTGAAAGCCATCGAAGTTTCGGGTAACCTGTGACGCTTCGCTCCGCTAAATATGTTTGCGACATTTACCTTCAATAGACGAAGAATAGGCCGAAGGATGTTTATAAGCTCAAAAGCGGCATCTTCCTGGGCCTCGGGGAACAAAACCCAAATATAAAATGGCAGAATGGTTAATATCTACGTGCAATAATCGATCGACGCGAGTTCGAATCCCAGCTAGTACATCAATGCAATTGTAGAAGTTCCTCAAGAACTTCCTCCTGTTCGGGTACACTGCTACTCGTATAAGCAACTGACCCGAGAACTCCACCAACACTGGATTCCGCCGTCCCACCTCAGCCGTGAAAATCATATTAACAACGACATCTATGGTCGTCCAAAATCCATAATTATGATACTCCGGCACGGTTTGCAACTGAAAGCACCTAACGTCCACCGGAGATAAAACATGAATTTGAGCCCAGATACCCTAGAAATGACAACGACTTCTCGAACTGGGGATATCAAACCGTGATGTAACCATACGATTTTAATGTGATGTAACGACTAGCTCGAATAGCTCGATCGAACTGGGGAAATTGAGCAGCTCGAGTACAGTCTATCTTTTTTATCGACTATCCCGCACTCGATAGAATTCTGTTCGTCAGATCATTCGTCCTTTATAACTCAGGCTTCGCCTATCTAAACTCACGGTGGTGAACACCTCCGCCCAACCCATCAAAGTAATGCTCTACCAACCTCACAAGCATCTTTGGCGTTATTGCCTGTCGATATAACTAGACAATTTTATGCGACGTGGAAGGATAAGGTTCAAGTGACGGGACCGAACAAATTGGGCGATATCATCCGATTCTGTGAGATTCTTCCTCCGTGCTGGCGTCCAACGCCAAAGGAAGTTCTACCTTGTCAAGATTAAGATGAGAGTGATGCTAAACATTTCAAATGTTTCATACAAAATTGTTTCCCGTTTATTCCCTTCAAAGAAGTAAAGAACGCCAGCAAGCCATGCCGATTTGCTTACGATAATCGCAGTGACGGAAGATACGATAATGAAGCTCATCATAGATGAATAGGCCAAAGCCATCCGACTGCTATCTAAAAAATAAAAATACCGCGACAGGGATTGAACCAACGCCCTCTATAATGGAAGTGAGGCGCTTTCCCTGCTGATCTAGTAGACCTCCTCCTACTTGGCTCCTCCATAAATAACCAGAGCCTTTCCCGCCATGATCGCGTTACGCCAACTCCTCCAAATTTATCAAGAAGTATCCTCCTCGAACTACGCCGTCGCATATCCACCTGATTTATACGTGCTTCAACCTAAGATACCTCTCCATCGAGCGCATCTAGAGTTCATTACAATCCATAAGCGGAACTGAATTCCAATTTTCAACCGCAAAATGCAGTCAAGACCATCCTTCAGAAGTAAGAGCGTACTCGACCACACATGTACGAGCAAAACCAATAAAACTGGGCAGAATCTTGGTCAATTCTTCCCGACTCCCTAGTGCTAAGAACTCAGGATAAAAAGTATATAGTAATGATTGTAGTGATAGGTGACTGTGATGCAGTGAATGATAGTAATGATATACCAGGATTGGTAAAACCACATCCTGTCATTAAGTCGCAATTCCACTTCAGCGTTATTTTACACTTTGTCTTCATAACTTAGCTCTGCCAACTGCCGTACCGTTCTTATAGAGCTATGGAGCGTACGAAAAAGGCTATCTAGTCGTGTAAGTTAAAGTTTAAGGAACGAAGATGAATAGAAAAATAACAGATCAATGCTTTCATATAATGTTTAATAAAATACCAAGTGAATGAGTAGTTCAGTCTCCTACATGACCCCTCGAAATACGGTTTTTCTATCAGAATCCATCCCAGTATACTACTGTAGGCCTCCTCTCATCATCAGAAGGAACCTCCGATTCGCAGACCACTACACTCTGTCTGGAAACAGTAGTCGAGCCTCTGAAAATTGCACAATTCAATCTGTCCCCTCCAGGCCTCAGCCCAGCAATAGGCATTACGTTGCTCGCTTTTCATGTTCGTCACTATCTGGCGTTTCTAAACGCTCATTAGCCATCGACTGGTGTTCAACAGTTCAAAGGAAGGACAACTCACAAACTGCGCAGATGTAAAAAGCGCACGCCCGACTAATCGATTTAGCGCGCAGAATTCCTCGGCATCAAATGGCTAGAAAATACATCATATACTTGACCATACGGGTAAAACTAGGTGTCGTAAAATTATGTTATTGGTTTGCAAAGGGAGATATCATTCATCATCAGATGTAGCTAAATTTCCTGTGACCTTAGCGAATTCATCCCGGTCACCTCGGGCATTCTTTAAAAGTTGGTATCACAGCGGTCTGTCCCTCGATTTTGCAAATCATATATATTATCTGTCATGGTTCACATACATCCCGATTCAACGATCCATCTGTTCAGTCATTTCGTACATTATGTGTTTATATGTCTGTTGTGCCTGTTGCTGCGCCAGTGGTGCTGGCTGTATGGCCTATCAGTGCCGAGGTGATGCTAGAGAAATGAGAAAATTAGAAAAAGGCGAAGCCAGGTAAATCCTCATTGAGCCTCACTTTACGATCGTGAGTCCATCCTGCACCCATTCGACCAGCTCCTCCAGCCCTCTGGAAGGTGAAAACTGTAGAATAGTTGGTTTTTGCAAAAATATTTCGATTCCGGGATTATTCGACATAGTACCGCTTCCTTAAGAAGATATCTGTCCCCTTTTCAGACGCCTTGAATTCCCTCCGGAAAGCTTCTCCGCACCAGGCGAGCCTCTACTAACAGATGAAGACGAGCAGGATTATCGGCAATATGAAAATGCCGTTTTCGTAGAGAAATCGGCAGAGTCGGGGTCACTGAAGATATGGTAATATACGTTGGCTCTCCAGGAATCCCTTAATGAGTGGGTTTACTCAGTAAAGTAGCGCGTAATGAACTAGTCTACTATCCGCGTAAAACTCGATCTGTCTTGGCTCTAGGGCTCAGTTATGTTGATAGTACTTCCTATTAGGCTCTTCCATCATGTAGCACTCGTAGTAGTATGGCCATACAATTCACTCTTTGGTATTAACAAGTAGACACGCCGCTGCTCTAAATCGAAAATATGTGATTGATACTCTTGCACAAATTCAGTATTGGTGATTTTGCGATCTTCTCGGTTGGCCACGAGAAACCGAGTCCCAGCGTCGACCACTGCTGAGGGGCTTAGCGCAGTCGCGGTCTGCGTAGGGTAGTACCAAATTAATTTGGATTGGGGGATAAAGTCGTTATCGTTAAGCTGTGCAAAAGCAACATAAGAACGTCGAGACAGTGCAATGTAAGTTGTATGATTGCGCTGCCCATACCTTTTCCAGAAGGCTTAAATTATTACCATAAATCCGTCTGATCGTATTGTTTTATACCCTCTCTGTTCCCGTAGGTACAAGACATATTTCCCAGCTTCCGAGGGTGACATCACCTGTATTATAGTTGGTTATCATCCTTATATAAGCAACTCGGAGTATCTAATGAAGAACCATGCAAGGTGGGTCCTATCTCAACCTAACCTCGAAAATATCTTTGCAGATGCCTTCGACATTTCGAAAAGGCCGCTGTGATATTATTCGATCAGCCTAGTTGTGGTCGAAGTGACGGTCTTTGGGGGTAGTAGTGACCGAGAGGGCAATTTTGAGGTAATTCTTGTGCAGGTTCATGCCCTCCTGGGAGGACCATGTTGCTTTGACTGAGAAGTTCGTACGCAAGGTAACTCCGGGCGTTCGGGGAATAAGGAATATTGCAAACCAGATGCGATGTTGCCCCTTGGAGTGCTTGGCCTTGATTCTCTCCGCAGTGCCATATATTGTGCGAGCGTAATAGGTCATTTCAAAACCCACATCGCTCCGCTAAATAATACGGAGATTCCGAAAAAGTGGAAGTTTTGTATCTTTAGAAGTCAGCTTCGCAGGATTTGTGTGTTTAGAGTCATCCTTTGTTGTTCGGTACGGCTCGTCTCGTCCTGCTCCGCCGTGTCGAAGCGGCTTCTGCTGTCCGTTACCGCTTCACACTTTTGTTTTGTGTCAGGTCGTTGTCCCCCTTCGAGACCGTATAACCTCCGAGCAGCATAAGTTCATACCGATTTATGGTTTCGGTGAGGATATCGGCGCTAATGTCCTCGCCACATCTGCATTGCGATCGTAAGCCGTTGCGCATGCGTGCATTCCATACCGCTCTCTCCTCTAGGCCTGATATTTATAACGGTATCATTCTGGCCTCTCCCTTCATCCGCGATGGCGATGCGGTTAAAGCTGGTGGATTCGCTAGTAAGTTGTAGACAGTCATTTTCATACCGCTCCTTCCTATTCGAACCTTAAATTATTGCACAGTATCCTGCAGCTCAACTCTGACAGAATGCGGTTTTTCTATCAGATTTTCTGGCCAAATGTGAAGGCTCCATCTTTCCCAAGTACCCCGGCGCGCCTTTGAAGGAGGCTTTAGATAAGCGTTTTGTAGACAAGGACTTCTCCGACTACACCAGTAAGTTGCTCCTTACTAGCTCACACTCCTACCGACCGAGTTCATGAGAGGCCAAGATCTCTCCAGAAACCTAAGCCCTGAAATCAGGCTCGAGAGCTTGATTACGCATAATGTTTTTCGGGAGTATTTAGTAGCGATCGTATTTCGTACAGAGAAACTGGAGGGGCTAAGAAGTTCCATCACAGCTTGGGATTTGGTCTGTTATTGTTGTTGCTAAGATGGATTATGAGGATCCTATAGGTACCGAGAACAAATTAATGTGGAGAATGCCGCTTAGAATGAAAACAAATAAGTCGATCAAACAGGGACAGAAATGGCTCGAGAAACATTCTGCCGAGCTGACAACTCCGATCTTGGTAGGGGTCTTTTTCTAGACTGGCGAGTGGGATGGGTTGATTTGGCAGATTCTTCAATCGTCCAATGATAAGATAACTTCGCCTGACGGATCTAAGCTGCTGTATGATTTGTGTGGAAGTAAAGACAAGTGTATAAAGATGTATGATGACTGCCCCGAGGCGGGACTAAAGTAGGGCAGCCGAGGATCGAACCGGGGTCGTTAGCATGACAGGCTTGTGTTAGGTATGCTCACGAACTGCTCAGTGCAGAGCCTGCTGAAATGTCCAAGCCGGTCTATAATGACATCACGACGTGGGTGAGTGCTCGTAAAATCCGTGCAGAACCTCTTCATTCGTCAACTCCACGAGGACAACATACCGCAGCTTCAACTCCTCAAATTGCACCCTCGGGGGCCGCTTCGGCCGGTGCCACCCAAGCTGCTCCTTCGGCCGGTGCCACCCAAGCTGCTCCTTCGGCCGGTGCCACCCAAGCCGCTCCTTCGGCCGGTGCCACTCAAGCCGCTCCTCATAATTGAGGTTTATTTATCAGTTAGCCAACGATTCATTTAGTCGTTCGGCATTCCTGTCTTGTTTGCACTTTATCTACTCTTATGCTGTCCTCTAACTCCGCGAAGGTTTCGTGTGTCCTATTTTGTGGTGTTGTTGAGTTCCAGTCAGTATACACCCGACAGTATAGAAGGATCAACGACTGGCAGACACTTCACCATAAACGAAGAACTCTCTAGCCCACCAAACGTGTCGTGTCGAAGGTGTCGCAATTGCTCTGAAGCACTCTGCGCGTTGTTGATAGTTCCTCTCGGAGAACCAAAACCTTCTCACCATGGGCCTTTGCGATCGCCGAAACAAGACAGACCTGACGACAGGTGCCGGCAGGTAAGACTGGGAGTCTCAGCGACGGCTTCAACACCTCTCAGGCGCTTGGCGTTCCAAGAGGAGGGGCATCCGCATCCAGACGAACCACTGCTGGAGGCTGAGGACGAGAAAGGCTGCTGGGAAAAGGACGGCATGGTGACGGTGAAACAGAAGGGTCAAGATGTTCAGCTGTGGTAGGGCGCATTGGTTCTTTTTGAGGTTAGTTTAGAGAAAGCAGGTATAGAATTTACAATCTCCCCGAAGGCGAGACTCCGTCCTGTATCATTATTGGCTATCACGGCTACTCTGATCACTCTGATTTCCTCATGCACAATCATGCCAGGTTGGAAGAGCTTTTCTAAGGGAGAAGTTGGGCTGCCATTTTAGAGTCCTACGTCACAATAATAAGGCCCTCGTCGTTCTCTTTGATCAACCTAGCAGCGGCAGAAGTGACGGCCTCTGGTGGTGGGTCGACATCTTTGTGTTAATAAGTCTTCAGATGCAGCTGTCAGGTACATTCCCTCCTGGGAGGAGCACATCGGCGCCACTGAGCAATTCATTGACAAGGTGAGCTGTTGAAGAAACCTAGAAGCGACTGAAACGTTTATTGAGCGCTAAAATATATTGGTCTTAAGTTCCTCTACTGGAGAAGCTCGAGGAGGCTTCTCTCAGCCGCCGACACAAAATATCTTTTTCAGATTGCAAAACCCCTCCAGAAAGAGATAGAAGACAAGGTCGAGATGAAGGTCCCAATGTTCGCCTTGGGTGTCTCCCTGGGCGGTGGCCTGGTCTGCCAAGCCGCAATAAGAAGGTCCGTCATTCTGTACTATATCATCGCATTGCCTTCTGGTCAGGCCTGAAGTTTACGATGGCGTCATTTTAGTAAGTCCCATGGTGAAGGTTGATGAAGCCATCAAACCACCAAAGTTCGTCGGTAGTTATATCTTTTTGGTTAGCCAGAGGTAGCTTCGATTCTCAGAGGTCACTTTTCGAAAGCTCGGCGGTCTGATGCCGAAAATGCCGATAACGCCTACGAAGGACATTCTGGACAAGTGCTTTGTGTACAAGGATTGGGCAGACTATGCAAGTGAGAGTGCCCCCCCCCTTGGTTTTCGGAGCTAAGCCGTTGTGTTCAGGAGACAATAACAAGTTGCTCTATCCAAGCAAGCCTCGTCTTGGGACAGCCATCGAGATTCTTTTTGTTCAAGATTGGCTCTGCGAACATATGGAAGATCTCAAGACGCCCGTCTTGGTGAGTTCTTGTTCAATCGAATGACCTATGAATTTCGTCGTAGATTTTGCACGGCAAACATGACCAAGTGACTTCGTGCTCGAGTTCGGAGGAGCTCTTCAGAAGATGCTCCAGCGAGGATAAAAAGATCCTCATCTACGATTCGGACTCGGAGACCGGAGAACGGTGAGCCTTTAATTCGGGACTTGACAGCTTGGAACCGTTGGCAGATACACACACGTCATTTTTGGAGGCCAGCCAGCGTGCATGTCAAAGAAGGTGTTTGATGATGTACGGGATTGGCTCAACGAAAGAAAGTGATTTTTTCAATATTTTACTTTCAAAAAGGGCGCGTTGTGTTCTCGCAAGTTCGGAGAGCCTTGAGGAGAAAAGAACGGGTGATACACCAGAACCGCCTATCAATAACGGCTTGCAGCCCCGGGAGCGCCGGCCGTGGCCGATGGATGAGGAATGAGGTCGTTCATTAAAGCTTGTTCACACGTATTGCTCACATAGAAAGCACCTATCTCCCGGTTAGTGTTTCCAGGGATAACGCATAGAAGTGGTTGTCCAGGAGCCCGTTCAAGTGCTCAACTGTTCCGAAATGTGCGCTCGGAAAAGTGGGTACTTGAACGGGCTCCAGGAAGTCTCTACTGATTGAAACTCAACCCTTCAGTGTATATCGAGCTGCAATTACAATGATGATTTTTTGCATACAAAATCAAGCCACACTCCACTGGAGCTGCTGGCAACATACGCTTCAGCATCAGCAATTAGCTCGGATGCTGGACGCCACGAGGATTTTCCAGTGAACACGTCTTGTTGGACGACTGGCGATGGGCCAGAGGCGCAACCAAAGGGGACGAACCGCGGACAGTAAAGCATTTGATTTGTTACCTTCATCATCTGACCATACCCAAGATCCACGAGGGACTCAATGGCGCCAGCAACGCTCTCGGCTGTACTGAACGGCCCTTCTAGCTGCAGCAATGCTGGCCGCTGTTCGACAGGGATAAGATAGAAAGATGCCAGGCACGCCAAGTCGTGGCCTTGGATGTCGATCTTCATGAACCGAATCGGTCCGCTGGTTCTCGTAACGCGTCTGATGATTTGGGCGCACGTTACTGCTTTGACTTTCTGAACTTTCCTGCATTGCTGAGAGTCCCCATCTGCGAGAACGTGGGTCATTTCCCAGTCCTGTTCGCAGACCTCGACTGCTGCTGAGGTGACGTTGCGAACTACGGCGAAGTTGTACGGTATCATTTTTCCTTGCGCAACTTTGAGTTTGAACCACTTGTTGAAGTGTAGCGATCGGATAGCTGTGGGATTGGCGTCCACTGAGTGTGTGGTGAAATTTAGAGATAGAAAATACAGCGTATCCTGTCCACGGTCCATACCAAGGTCGATGACTGTCCCACCAGTGGGAGCATCGAATTTGCGTTGCTGCAAGGTTGAGGCCGTCGTTAGCATGCCATCAAGTTTGACTATCGAATTGATATCCGCCTGGCCGATTGAAAGTTGCTGCTGAGGCGGTTTGGCGAGATCTCCTTCCATGTACTCGAGGAGCACCCGAGAGTAAAGGGCGTAATGCATTATCCACGGGGACACATTATGACGGACGGTAAAGATGTCGCTCCAGCTTGGTTCCTCGGCACAATCCGTAAGGATGAGATTCATCAAGTGCAGGCCTGCTCTGACTGTATGGGCCTCTTCAACGTTAACAGGCGCCCAGTATTGCCAAGTATAATAGGACAGCAATACTGCCGAAATGCAGGCCCCTTCGCCGTTCACTAGTCCCAGCTCGTCAGCCACTGTACGAGACAAGAATCTGAAAGGTAGCGTTACTCCACACGTGAAGCGCGTCTCTTCTGAGTTTTAATGTATTCATTCGCTCGGCGAGATCCCTTAAGTCCTACCTAACCATCCTAAGGGAGGACGAAGTAATACCGAGCTGCCACACGTTGAGCCCAAAAGGAAAGCAATTGATAATCCCTCTCTCACTAAAAACATACTCCCCGATTTCTGACGAATGTCTGCACTAGCTACACTTCTCCACCCACCACGGTGAGGTCAATACGAAAGTGATGGGCGATTCCGGCGAATGCTCACGGTTCCGGCCGGCTGCCAACATATGCATTGATAATCCCAACTGCCTCATCCAAAACGCCATGTGGATCGGCGTAGAAGTCGCTGTGCTTCGGATGCTGAATGAACCCCCAAACCTTGGGCCAGGAATTATACAAGAAATGTGATGGTTCGATGGTAGCTTCACCACGGTGACAGTGCAGTTCGCCCGGTGTAGCGGACAGGTCCGCTACGGCGAAGCATGCCGCAGAGAGGCTTGGGGCGACCATTACTAGACTTAATTAATAGAGGAATTAATGGCACACGCGTTCTTCAAGATTTGCACTTCGCTCTTTCAGTTGCGAACAAAAGCCAGCGAGCATTGAGATTGAGAGAGAGTGAACCCGCAGTAGGTTAGAATCGGCGTGTCTACAGACCGATTGATCGGCCAACTCGGCCCCAGTGGGAACCGCCGTATTAGCTTCCGGTGCTGGTTGATAACCGCGACGACGGTACTGACAAACGCAGTGCAGCAGTATGGGTGGAAATGGCGGACAGATGTAACGCATGCAATCAATTCATGTTTATGGGGTGCCATCATCATCATAATCAGCATCCAGCGGTGGCCTCGGAGATCTACGTGTCATCGGTGAGGCCCCGTCAACGTTCCTTCTGGAGATTGGGCTCTAAAGAGGCACCCACGCCTGCGTGATCGTATGTGATTATCACCGCTCACCATCATGCCTGCCACCACGATTTCCTCGTGGCTCTCCTCCACCGCTGGCTGAAGTGCTTCGATAGCGTTACAAATCCTTCTCATTATTTCCTACGGAAGACATGACATCGCTGACAGCACTAGCCTACTTTGCTGTTGATCCCTAGAAGCTCACACCAGACTTCGACATCTCTCTCGTCAGCTAGTGTCACCGTGACATCATCCAACGAGCCAGTCTCCCGGTCTTCCCGACTCTTAATACGCTCGATCCAAGCCTCGCTCTGATGGCAAATGAATCTAGCTTCATAGTCGGCATGAAGATCTGCCCTATCTATATAAGCCATACAAAATGTCTGGAGTTCTTCGACACCGAATGAAAGCAAGTGGGAAATAGACCTATTTCTCACAGCAGTATTTCTCACCAAAAGACTGCCGACTCCCCAACTGCCAGGTCCTTGACGTAGGTTAGTATCAGCAAAACAGTCATTCACCAGATAGCTGCTCATCTCCAAGTTAAGTTCCGACACACAGACACCCAAACAGTAATTCCCTAAGAAAACTGTCCCACCGCGGCCAGGCACCTAATGATGCCCACCGTTGATTTCATCTTGCTGGTCAACGACCTCCTCCAGAGACTCCTCGCCGTACTTCGAGCGGATCTATCACAAATTTCGAGTAATATTTTATTCACATCATCTTCACCTTTTCAAGCAGCAGCTTAGCCGTGTCGTACTTCTGATTGGCTATGGCGCAGTAAACCGGCGTACGTCCATCGAAGTCAGTGAGGCGAGGATCCGCTTCGTTTTCTGAAAGGGCCAACATTGGCCTATGCAGCTTGCACAGCGCCATAGCCTCTGCAGTCTTGGGGGGCGTATTGTGCAAGCCGATAGTCGTCAACGAGTGCAAGGCTTTCCAATCAACATCGAGAGCTATTGAAAGTATCGAACTGAGCTCCTGCGCTATAATGAGCCTTGTGTTTTCCTAGTAGAAGTTCTGCGGGGCCTTTACCAAGGAGGGCCACGAGATTCTCGATATTATTATTAATAATAAAATATTGATTGTTCAATCCGACCTTTCCAAGGCGCAAAGGTGGCCAAACCTACCGCAGCCCAGCAGATAGGAAAACGTACATCAAGAGGAAAGATGCGGTTCCGGTTGAGCTCTGATCCTCACCTATCAAGAATTCTATCACAGCGGTTGAATTCCTTCCAGCAGCGGCGTAGTGCAGTGCCGTGGCCCCAGTCTTCGGGTTGACAAAGGTAGCATCGCAATCAAACAGGTTCACCAGCTTCTTCAGAACCGGTAAAGCGTTTTTATCGTGCGGTTTTTGGCATACCTTCTGGGAGCTATTAAGATCTCCATAGGTAAACTTACCTGAAGCACCACTGTATCGCCTGTGTCGGGGTTGGGCTCGTCCGGAGCGGCGCCGCTGTCCACCAGCAGGCCGAGGAGCTTGTGATCGCAGTTCTTCTCCAGAGCAACGCGGAAAGGACTTAGCTGATGATTGGAGTACACATTGACCTGCGCACCATACAGATTCCGAAAGATACTCTTCTGCGCACGCGTGCGGTTACACTAGCTCCAGCCTTCAAAAGCAGCTTCACCAGCACGTCCCTCGACTTTGGTTTCTTCAGAGCAGCGAAGAGCGGCGTCTCTCCATTGCCGATTTTCTTGTCCGGATCGGCTCTATACTGTAGCAGTATCTCGCACATCTTAGGCACCCCTCGATTAGCCGCCGCATAGAGCGGACTGAACCCTGTGGAAGGTGCCGTATTAGGATCAGCCTTGCCTGATTGACAACGGTCAAATATTCTCTTTTACATCACATAGCTTCGTTTCTACTACGAACTATTGGCTTATACTTGTAATAGTACAAATTGTAAAGTGTCAGTAATAGAATAATTGGCACTACTATACGTTATTAAACATACACCTAGCAATCAAAGTGAACGTGCAACACAGGTAGGTAGTACATCACGCAGAAATTGGGAAGCAAAATAGAGCCGTAACTGTTCAGCCGTTCGCTGTCAAGTGTGATGGAGAGACCAGTGCACTCGAGTTCAACAGTATGTGCACACAGCAATGGCATCAGGAAAGGCCGAGAAATGCCGAAACCTTTCCGCCCTCTAACAAATGAGCGACCATGAAGCACTAAAAGACCGGGACCAAGGAGCTGCCTACCATCCAGCAGTAAAGTGACCATTTCCTCATGCACCTTGTCCACTGCTGCGTAGAGGGCTGTTGTTCCGGTCTTAGGGTGCACCCAGTTGAGATCGATACCGCCCTCAATAGCTGCTCGACAAGCCTCAATATCGTTGTTTCTGACACAACGAATGCAAAAATTTCAACTCATGAAACGCTTCGCTCCGCCTACCTGGCGGCAGTATGCAAATCCATAGCCTGTAGAAGAGCAATCATATCTTTATCGTCCGTCAGGTCGATCGGGGTGCGACCAATACTGTCCGTCACACCAAGCTGAGCGCCGCGAGTTATCAAAGATTTGACCTGCCGGAAGCAATCTCCGAGGTCCCGGGTTCGATCCCCCGTCTTGCCATTTCACGATCGTTGTTAATAACCGCCAGCATAAGAGGAGTTAGACCGCCGACTGGACTGACGTCATTCGGGTCGGCAGAATGATCCAATAGTATCGAAATCATCTCAACACTGCAGGAGCTTCCCACTGCCTGAGGAAACAGATGTGACAAATATAAAAGTGGATATAAGGATTATTAAAAAACATAGAAAACAAAGGGGACTAGGAAAGAGCAGACTATAGCGAAGGCTGAAGGAAGCTGTGAGAAAGAAAGACGAAAATAGTATGACACTATTAGGATACTAAATAGCAAATGCCCAGTGAGAATCCATGGATCCAAGAGGGTGCTCTCTGAATTGTTAAAATATATGCCGGTGGTCCCTAACACAACATGCCTAATGTCGACGAAATTCCGCAAAATTTTGATCGAATTTTACACTGAATTGATATTTCATTTGAGAAGCTGATGATGCGATTTTGGAGCTCAGTCTCGCAAGACCAATAGATATGCCCTCGGTGCTCACCAGTAAAAGCAATGTCTCGTTGGTCTCTGGATCGACATAGCTGGCGTCAACTCCTCCACTCCTCAGGAGCTCCTGCATACTGTAACACGCGTCTCGCGCCTTCGGTATCTCGTTCGCCGAGCCACTGCTCTCGCTGGCGAAACTCGAGACCAGGTTGCCTCCTGCACCCTGAAATATAGCTCGATACCGGACCGGGGAGCAATCCAGGCTCTCAGAAATATGTTGCTCAAAGATCGACAAGTGTTCCTAATGCGGAAGAGACGCGAGGAAAGGTCTGCTAAAAAATGAAGCATCGAGGGCTGCCGTTCTGGGGCCAACGGCTGATGTTCCCTTATAACTCCCCATCCCGACCAGACTCCTGGCCGGTCCAATCAGCATTTCAGAAAACAATTCCCTATGGTGGAGGGCCCTGTTTTCACAGTGGTGGTGGGCCCCACCACAGGAAGGCCAAGGAAACAGCGACGGCGTTAATTTGGAAGCTCCGACCCGCCCGTCGGACACTTACTCCAACCCATTTCTCAGCAAACTGCGAAAGCACCCCCGAAGAGCTCCGCTTGGGCCCCGACTCGGACCTGATACACAAGATATTTGAGCGTGTTTCCGTAACGAGCCGCCTCGACAGCTGGAGCGGAACCCTCACAAAAATGTGCCAGAAAATGGTGAGGCAGCTGTGTTGGAGTATAGGCACACCTCCAAAAAATAGCGAACTTTCGTCGGTATTTTTGGCAAAAATACCGACCAAAGTTCGCTATTTTTTTCTAATTTTGAGCCTCCCACGCAAAGCAGCGTGCACGTGGCGAGAGTATTTTAGGACTGATGCAAAAAGATGTGACACGAAGATTACAACTACGGGACACACGAAAGTTACTCATCTGAATCGAACGATGATGGATAGTTTTCTCCATTTCCACCGGTTTTTCCCGGCTCGTCCACCTCCTCATAAAGGTTGCCGTGCCTAAAAAACACCACTGCTGGGATTCGAACCTCAGACCTCAGCCAAAGCACTTGCACAATGCGACAGCAAAAATGTTCCGGAGTTCTTGGAGCTTCGCAAGAGACTCTTCAGTGTCGCAATCCTCCGCATCTGTCACGAATCACATAATCCGTCAAATCAGCGCACCGCCGCCAGCTTACGCTCCAACACGAAGCCCTCCAAAACCGATCCCTCGCGAGATGATACCCTCTTGAATATCTTAGGTGTCCCATGGAGGAAGCTGCCTCGAGGGGTCTGCTGCCGCTGTATCACAGGCATATGCGAATCACTCAGACTCATGAAACCTATAAAATCTTGCAATCTTGCAAGTCCTCAACGCTCACACACCTGTTCCGGCCGGCAATAGAAGTGATTTCCTCCGAACAGCGTGTGTCGGTACAGTGGCAGTCGAGTAGGAGATTGGTGTGTCGCCGTTTAAATCGGTTAATAACGGGCTCGCTCCATCGGCGAGCAGAATCGATACAATCTCGACATTGAGTTGCCTCACTGCAATGTGCAGGGGGGTGCCTGTAGAGCGTCAATTCAAAATTGTCGTCTTGGGTGGCAGCAGCTTACAGTGGTCCAGCGGGCTGAGCACGTTGACAGATGCATCGGCGTTGAGCAAGAACTGGACAACCTCTTCGATGTTTCTGCGGACTGCCAGCAAAAGTAATGTGTCTTTCGAATGGAGGTGATCCACAGCATCAACCGAGACCTCATCGCTCTGTACCATGGTGAATAATATCTGAAGAAAGCAGGAGGGCGGTCAGAAAAAGGGATCGCCGATCCGACTTCGGGATAAATGAAAAATTCAAGGTTCGCGTTTTCTCATGAGGGTATTCCGAAGATTGATCGGTTCGAACTTCGAACGGATGAGGGGTCGACGAAGAGCCTCAATGGGCCCTGAACTCAAAATACCCTTATTGTTCTATAAACCTTAGTACGAACTCCACAGGAATGAAAATTGGCAGACCCAGCAGGACTCAAAACTTTCCCGAAAGTGGGAACACTAATTGACTCTGGAGTGTTATTGAATATGGTTACGGTTAATGAGCGCAGAGACTGGCACCGACAACACTTAGACGCCCCTTCGGTGTCCTTACGTCAAAGTGTCCTTTTTCAAGGCATATAACCGCCTTAATGTCGAGGTACAGCGTGAGAGCATCACCAGCGGCGTATATCTTATCTCGAAGCTCGTCCCTCTTGAGATGCATAAGTTCGGTGAAGCTACTGCAGATTCCAGTGGATTCGTGCTCCTCCTAAACCCATAATGCGACACACTTTTTGTTCTCGGTAGGAGCGCATCTAATGCTTCTTATTGCTCTAGAAACACAATAACTGTTATATTTCTGCAAGCCATTCTAGATCCTACAGGATCCTACATTTTCTATTTCAATTTCTATAATTTCTCTGCACTAGGAAAAATGCTGATCTTCGACGAACGTTTCCTGAATGAATTTCTGAGCACAATAATATCACACGCCAGAAATAACTGCTTTATATATGAATATTAATAATAACAATATAATATATATCCGGACTCCCCTGCATTGTTTCCCAAAAATGCCCTATTTCCAATATAGTTCCCCGCACGGCGAATATATCGCCAACACGTCCGGCGTTCGAGAGCTCTTCAAAGTGGTTTTCTCAACAGCATAATATTCGTGATGATATTTGATGGAGTGACTTGAAATACGAATTTCACATTAAAAAACTGTTTTAATACATTGATCTGATAAAACTTTTTCTATTAAGAAGGATAGCTTAGCTATTACGTATTCCATTATACTACATCTTACCTGCTCTTCCTATATTTTCGAGAATTCCCCCCGCTGAAGAGGTTATTCAACGAAGTACATTTTCCGAGCTCAACCTGTATACGCAATAATAGGACCTTACCTCCACGAAGAGAGCATGTTGCCCAACGTATTCCTGCGGTCCTAGACTCGACAACTTGGTCGTCGGCGCTGTAGATCCCGCCGAAGCCACATTGGTGCTTGAAGACGCTGACGGTGACCCCACGAAGACACTCGATCGACGCCGCGAAGCACCGAGGCTGCTGCCAGACCGCATCCTAAACTGCAATTTGAAGTTATCAAATCACTTACTGGCTTACTGGCTGAAACGGCTCCTCGCTGCCGATCCTTCCGATTCCTGTGCGGAGCTCCCGCCAACTATCATCATAATAGTTACGGCGCCCTTGCGGACGAAATACCTTACAGTGATGCCTTGTATGCTAATTAATGTAAACGATGTACTGCAACCAGATGAATTCCACGCAAAGATTACAAAACCAGTGCTCGGCCATCTAATGCTGGGAAGCCCCCAGCTCTCGGGGTTCGGAGCCCGCCAGATAGCTCGCCAAATACAGTAATTCGAGGGTTCAGGAGTGTAAGAATTAATTGGAAAGCCTTATGGAGTATGTTCGGTTAGTGTTCTGGTTGGAAGACTTGTTACTATTGTTAATTATTCTGGTCTGATCGCTTGCCACAAGGGGGTGAAGCAAGAAAAGGAGTACTGAGGGTCCAGAAGAAACAGCTCGTGAGCTGAACTCACAATGCTCCCCATAGGAGAACTCACTGAGTTCATAGAGTTAGTTCATAGTTCATAGGAAGCATGGAGTTGATAGCTGCATCAATCATCTACAGTTAGCTTGTCTTCAGCGATTCCAGGATCGCACCAGAAATAACATAATCGAAATCAGTGTGAGTTGATAGATGTTACTCTTCCTTCGTTCCGTAATAACTCTTTGGCAAAATCGAAATAATTACGAGAAAAATAAAAAAATCCAAATGACCAGCTTAGTCATTCTGCTGGTAAGTCACCAGTGATCGCCCCGGTTTTTTAACATACCACTAATATCGACCAACCACTTACATCCCGTCTGCATTCTCCCCTTGATAAAATACGACATCACCAGGCGCGCAGAATATAGGTTTGCAAATCATACAGATTCGTCCGACGATTTCTTCACGTAACATCGTGAAGAAACTGTACCTAAGAGAGATGCTGGCCTCGCTGGAAGCTGCTCACGATCTTACTGTTTCAGAAGCTTTCCCATAAGGGTCAACTGCACTTCATTTTGGAGAGAGTCAGACAACTAAGACGGGACGCTGCGAATTTCGTGGCGAGTGACGCTACCATGGTCATCAACTCGGATTTGGCCTTGAATTCAAACTGGTTGTCCAACAGGTGCTCGATGTATCGCTTAATTCGGACCTGAAACTAATATCGTGGCGCGTGACAATCACGTTTGATGTATGAATAGCGAGCGAGCTGCATATAAGCAATATGCCATCCTAGCGAGCATTGTGATTCGTCTCTTGAAACGAATGCGTGTCTGGTTGTGCTAGTAGACGAATCATCTTCTGAAACTCCTGCTGGTCAAGGGCGCCGCCTAGGCTTATATCACAGGACTGAGGGTCCTCTAGGAATGTAAAAGGTGACTCAAAAATAGAAGAGGTACAAATTCTAAAAAAGAAACGAATGGGGAAAGGAATTTGAAATTTCTTCGGGGCACTTGGTAGGATTCTCCTCACCGCCTTACCTGTAGCTGAGCCTCGACATTATTTGCCCGCATGAACTTCATGGCCCTTTTCATCCTCTGCCGATACTCAGTCTTATGCTCTCCAAAAGATACAACCAAATTCGTCACGGAACCTGCGATGTCAGCAATAGGCCATCCGTCACGCGCCGCGAAATTCTTACCAACAACAACAGCGAAGATGACACCGGCTGCAAGCATCATGACCATCGTGAAGATCCTTTCCCCGTCATTCGATGCAATGATATCGCCGTACATAGTTGAAACAATTGACACAGCGTAAAACAGAGACCTCAGATATCTGCCAAATGTTTCTGCGCCAAGAATATCACCAAGTGGTGCCGGGCAACACTTAATCGAGGTAATTTTATGGAGTTTCCTCCGATTCCTGGACATCCAGTCTGCCACAATTCACGCATTCAGGATAGAGTCAGCTGGCCTCGCGTAACTACGTTCCGCGAATAGTACTCCTGATGCGGAGATACGTGGAGGGGACTTTGCCAGGAGATATGTTATTAAATATTAAATACTTTCGTCCTGAGAACATGTTCGAGGATCAGCTGTTCATGGCCCCTAACTCAGGCAAGTTTCAGACCGGGGATTCAGCAGTGACAACGAAGACGACTTCAGCGAGGCGAGCCTAGTGCCTCGCCACCACGCTTCTCGAGACCCCCTTCCTCGCTTACTTGTTAGCAAGCAAACCCTCCTGCTCGAGCTCATTATCCCTTATCCAGTTCATCTCCTGTGCCACACCACTGACACCGATGAACCACCAAACACACGCTATCCAATGACTCAGACAGAACAGGCCGAGGAACATCTTTGCCATAGTGAAACCGGCCAACCAAATATCGGAATCTATGTGTTCCTCAAGTTTCGCCAGCAACGTTTTGATTCTCATCAGACGCAGCAGGCGTACGATACCTGTCGCCAGGTATGGATTACACAAGTCTTAGGGCTTACGCGCGAACTTGACGATCCTAATCACTCTGAGGAGCTTGCTAGCCGATTGTCGACTGTCCTCCACATCACCTGAAGAGGAGGGAGGAGGTGAGCTCCAACTAAATGCATGGGCCAACTACCTGAGCTCAGTATCCAGTCGAATGGTATGGATGCCACAAGATCCACAAAGAGCCAGGTTTGGATGTAGTATCGAACAATGTCACGATGCTTCAAATTGAGAACCTACCAAAGACAACATTCAGGGCAAATCTCAGGAGCCCTCGACTGGGGAAAGGGGGTTCTATTCTGTGATAGAAAATGCCTAAGTTGACGGCCAGCACGACCACGCCAGCATCTACGGAACTCCTACTGACCAGATAATTTTCAGCCGTAACACAAAACAATAAGTCCGTGACCACTCGGAAAAGACATAAATATTCTAATATACTGTATTAATTCTGAACGATTTTTTCTGAATATAAAAGTAATGGAGGCTTAGATATTTCAACATCCGAACGATTATCACCAAAATACTGCTGACAGGGTGAGTCCCAAAGTGATCATTCGATGGAAAAATACCAACTGATAGAGCCGAATGAGCCTTTCGTCGCACTCACTCCTCGATTCCAGTATCCGGTGACGAAGTTCAGAGCTATGTCACAGAGGAAATATATATCGATACATCTGTCTAGATCAGCCATGAACCCCGTCAGATCGGTTTCAAAACTCAAGGTATACGGCACCTGTTCGATGATGAGAAGAGGAGCTGGTCATCATACACCTTACCAGAAAGCCCTGATAGACTATAAAGAGTAGACCGGCAACATCCCAGGTAAGCCTGAACTTACCGTCTGGATAGATGATCCAGCGGTCCGAACCTGCGCGGTCAAGCACAAGGGATATCATTAAGAAATCATCAACACTGAGCGTCAGCAGAGGCGAGCAAAGCCGAGAGCTACATTGGGTTTGATACCAGAGAGCCCGCCATCTACATTGCCATGAGCTAATAATACGTAACATTACATTGCCAAGTTGATCGCAAACGATTAAGAAATGAACGAAGACAAGGAAAGGTACTCATACCAGCAGAGAGCTATGTACACCCCCGGTACACAAACGGAGCATTTGCTCCAAATCCCAGACCGTTCTCACCATCAGTCGGCTTCGAAGATGCATCGTCAAGTGATAAATGCTTAGCATGGCTCTCCACCTTCAACTGTGCTATCGTCTGCGCTCTATCAACCTGCACATTAGTTCCCTAAAGATGAACCTATGCCGTTACTACCACAGTCTTGCCACTGCTCCTTAACGTCCCTCGTCCCCCGAACTTCTGTGGGCCCCCGCCCGACAAGGCTGAATCAACAAAGATTACTGCCCATCACCTTCACCTATCACCAGCACTACTCTGCTTTGGCTGCTGCACGGCGGAATAGGCGGCAACCAACGCCTCCAGTGCCGACTTAACTGGCGGAACCTTTTCTCTGGAGCTTCTTATGTCATCGACGGCAGAAGGGTGCTCTAGATCTACCACAGAGGGTCAGGGATTAAGTAGAAGACTGCCCGCAGGAAATTGGCTCAAGTGTTGAATGGAAGTTGTTGAAGCGGAAGACGGACTAGAAACAGGACCACAGAATTTAGAAATTGGAGACACCGAAATTTCGGAAAATTTCCCTTTTAATTTTCATTGGTCAGCACAACGGTGTTGATATGAAAGATGCTCAGGTAGCGTCGAAAGAAATCAGCTCGCCGCCGAATGCCATCAAGTCTTGAAACGAGTTTTCCCCGTAAAAGATGATGGAAAAAATGATAAAAGTGTGGGATTGAACAGAAAAAATCTTGCCAGTGCGAATGAATTACAGAAAATAATATTTCTAGTGCAAAAATATGACGTATCTTTTCCCGCAGTGGCGACCATCTCTCTGGACGGCTATTCTTCATCTTTTACCCTCTCCCCCCAATATTACTATCCACAGTGCCCACAAACTGAGGAGGGCTGAATGCCACACTTTGCTGCCTCTTCAGTCCTGCACCAGCAGCAGGCTGGGCATCGGTAGTAACAGCAGCAGCAGCTGACGGCGATGGCGAAGGATCAGGGGGGCTCTCCGCGAGAGATGACATAGACTTGGCCAACGGATGTGGAGGTGCCGATTGAGGAGTGTCAGAAAGGTTAGACTGGAATGCTTTAATAGGAGCATCCATATTAGAGATGAATGCCGCCTTAGCTGCCTCCACTGCGGCCGTGCCTGAGGAAGCCATCCGAATTGGCTCTGTTCTTTATTTGAGAATGTAATTGTTAGTATCATTATTGACAGTAGCAAGTACATAACGAGGCTCCTGCCGTCTGATATCCCACTAGACCGAATCACGTTCCAGAGTAACAGAGGATTCCTCGTTCGCCAGAGCAGCAGATTGACTCACCAATGTTTCCTGTATGAGCGGGTGATCTTCTTCTCGATCGCGCCGCAGCCTTGCTCCTTTCACCAGCCTTGCTCTGATCACTTTCAGTACCAGCTGATTTAAGCTGATTAAAACACTCTTAATGCAATTAAATCTACTCCTCTACCGGTTCAGACGGCTTTAAAGGCTTCTTGCCGGATAGTGATCCCAATGCCGTCTCCCAGGAGGTAGAGCCTATCGATCTCAGCTGCGGGCTGAGCACACCTACACCTCGATGTTAAGTTCCAAAGTGGCCGAGGTTTGACCTTCAATGGCCGGCAACTGCTCCGAGCTCCTTCTCGGACTATCGCCCTTCTTTCCCTAACATCACAGATGTCCTATCTCAAATGCCGCACCAAACAGGCACCTGCTGCTGTGGATCTGTCGAACCCACACGTAGGCTTCCCCGTCTGCTCCCTTCCGGGACTTCCTCTACAGCTTCCCGGCCGGCCGCCGATAACGGCGATTCAGGCCTCCCTATTGCACATCTGCGACTCGGTCCGAAGCTGCCATCAAAAATCTCCTTGCCCTTCCCTCCCCCCTTAGGACTGGCCACTGTGGGAGCGTCTTGATTAGCAGAAATTGCGATAGGCTCTCCGATCGGCGGCTCTACAACATCAATCGACGGCGGAGCAGCTTGACCTGCGCCCGCTGTTTGCTCGGCCTCCTCAGGCCTCCCCGCACGTGCGACTTTCGGAGCGACAACCGATACGATGAAGTCCTGTATTTCCTCAACAATGCTTCTGTGATGGGCCGCCATATCTTGTGCCATCGCATGGAACAGTTCGAGCCGAAACTTATGCAGCTCGATTAGAACGTCCCCGATTTTCGCTTCGGTGACCCCCAGGCCACCAAATCCGGGAATAGTCCCGGCCAACTGCGACGCGGGCAGAGCGATCTGGGTGGTGTCTTGGTAGCCGTCCGTGGAGCTGACTGGGAACGCTGCATTCACTGCATTGACCGCTGCTCCATCGCCAGTTTCAGACGTATGTCGAGCCAGGCTTCGAAGCGGGCCGGGGGGGAATCTAGATATCCTTTTACGAGGGGAAAGTGACATGCTTGTGAACAGTCAGGCGAACTGCTCCCGGTAGTATTTATGATAAAAGATTTATCTCGAGTAGATAAATAATTTATGGAGGCGATATAAATATCTGGTAAGGAAGTCCCTAAGACTATATAGGCGCCAATACGACTACTAGCTCGAGTACACTTCGAATGCCATGACTCGTGAACAGAGAATTCTCAATTCTGATACCGTTCTCGGCAGAGTCAATACATTGAAATGGTATCAATGCTGCCCGTCAAAGTAAAAGTGTACACAAGTGCCATCTAGAGACAGACTGTCACACATAACACTTGTCCCATATCATTTTTTATATATTAATACTTAATTCAACGATAATACTCTAATGTAGAGACGATAAAACAGGTGATTGTTGGCTGGGCCTCTTTGCACCCTTTAAGCATGGAGTCTGAAGGGACCTGCGAAATATCTTCTGAAGCAGGCCTTTGAAGCCAGCTTTGTTGCCCTAGCTGAATGGAAGTGTTTCCGTTGGACTTAATATCGGACTACACACTCTAAGACCTCTCTTTATCGTAATTAACAAAAATCCTCTCCGGAGGTTGTGAAAGATACGCCAATAAAAGTTGTAGAAGTTGTCTGCCAAGTTCACTCGGAATGACTCCAGGGTTGTGTAGTATATCTTTCGGGTGCTGTGAGTAGGGCGAGCGAGTCGGACCTCTGCTCACCGCAGGTCTATATTGGTGTAGTTCTTGTTAAATGTTCTAATACTCATTAGCTTGGCATCTCCTACTTACCCTCCCTGGTGAAGCCTCTCCCCACAAGCTAGTATAGTGGTTCAAGTACTGATGCTATCTGATGACTGCTGAAGATCGCCCTACTGGCCAACCACCACGTTTATACTTTATTATTATGGATACTTAGAATTTATAGAAATGCTAGAGGAAGTATCTGAAAGATACGCCAATTTAAAGATGATATTCCGACAGGAAGCTCAACTTCACAGCAGCACGAAAAAGTGACACCAGTCCCGTACGTATAGATGTTTTACTCAGTCAGCACTCTAGAGTCACTTTCGTTGATTTTCGGCAATCATTGAGTGTCCATACAACGCAATTAAAATAAAGGGCGTGCGCGGAACAAAACGCGCTGACAAACCGCACGCAAGCGCAATCATGCTTGCGTTCACTCACCCGCCGGCATATCTGAGGTTGAAGCATTCCTCCCTGTTCTTCGTATAGGGCATATTTACCAGTATAAACCTTTATTTGCCGCAGGCATTTCCTTGGGCTAGGCTATAGGTCTTAAGGAGCGTTAGGGAAATGCGGGCGTGGTTCATCTCCGGACGCAGTCACCTTACTTTCCAGCTATCTCTCTAATTTTTCCCATGGCGTCCAACAAGCAATCCGCGGACTCCTTTGTGAACAAGTATCCCATCTTGGTTGACTGGGCTGCTGGAGGAACTGCTGCTGGTATTTCTAAGACCCTCGTCGCCCCCATTGAGCGCGTAAAGATGCTCCTCCAAACCCAGGACTCCAATCCTGATATCCAATCTGGCAAGGTCGCTCGCTACACTGGTATCGTCAACTGTTTCAGCCGTGTAGCCAGCGAGCAAGGTTTCTGGACTCTATGGCGTGGTAACATGGCTAATGTTATCCGTTACTTCCCCACACAAGCCTTCAACTTCGCCTTTAAGGACACCTTCAAGCGGATGTTCCCCAAGTACGACCCCAAGACCGAATTCTGGCACTTCTTCGCCACTAATCTTGCGTCGGGTGGTATGGCTGGTGCCGCTTCTCTGTGTATTGTCTACCCGCTCGATTTCGCAAGAACTCGTTTGGCCGCCGATGTTGGTAAGGGTGCCGATAGGGAGTTCACTGGCCTTTGGAACTGCTTGTCCAAGACTGCTAGTCGTACAGGCTATGGTTCGTTGTATCAAGGCTTTGGTGTCTCCGTACAAGGTATCATCGTCTATCGTGGTGCTTACTTCGGTCTCTACGACTCGGTGAAGAGCGTCATTTTTGCGGACGAAAAGAATGCCAATATCGTCTTGAAGTTTTTGGTTGCCCAGTGCGTGACCGCAGCTTCCGGCGTTATCTCCTATCCCTTCGATACCGTCCGTAGACGAATGATGATGATGGCTGGCCGTAAGGGCGGTGATGCTGTGCAGTACACCGGTACCATGGACTGCTGGAAAAAGGTATATCAACAGGAAGGTGTCGGTGGCTTCTTCAAAGGCGCCTTCTCGAATGTACTTCGTGGTGCTGGTGCTGCTCTAGTACTCGTTCTTTACGACGAAGTCAAGAAGGTTATCTATGGCTAGACCATTGTACGTTTTCCGAGTGCCATCGATTTTTCATCGCGGGCATTCAAGCCTTAAAGCTTCTCTTCTTTTTTTGAAGATATGGTTGAAGCAATATTTGTAAGTGGTATGAAAAGGAATGGTATAATGTGTCAGCATTTCCCCGATAGCGTCGCTTGCGTTCCAGTTCCCTCCCCGATCCACTTTATCGTATCCCATCGAAAGCATCAAAATTTACAAATACCAACACAAGTCCTCACGGAACACTCAATTCCCTAAGGAATATAGGGGACTGCGCTTTTTGAATGCGAGGTCAATCGGAGAGTACTCGGGGCACGTGTGATCCGGGTGATCAAGGATTGGCCGGTCAAAATCATGA
>JAAPAO010000103.1:0-74677 GCA_013115145.1 Perkinsus chesapeaki
ATCCACAGATGGAGCCGCCGCACAAACGACACAAAAGGCAGATATACTGAAACCTACATAACTTATCATCATAGCTCGTCATGCCTAGTGGGCACACGACATCACCATGTACAGTTAAAATTCCATCGTATACAACAACCCCGACTACGACGTGGGAACACGACCTACTCCGTAAACCTCCGTGCGTGCTAGCTGAGATTGACGGATGCAACTTGCATACGTCTATTTCAGCTACTTGCATGATTCAAGTATTGTAATATATCGATGCTCTTGTTCTGAGCTTGATGCCCTCAAATTTGGGGGGGACAGAACACACAATCCTTATAGCCACCGCCGCTACGCAGGATTACTCGAAATGCACATCCTTAGGAATTAACAACACAATGAAGTGGTAAGGTGAGGAAAACAGAGTATAAACGAGAACGTTGGGAAGACACTAAAATACAGACTAGCACTAAAACATTTTTTGAATTTCTTCAAGAGTCTTTCCTTTCGTTTCAGGAACCATAAAGTACTCGAATACTGTCATAACTGCACCAACACAGGAGAAGAACCAAAAGGCAGCCTGCATTGAAGTAGCTTGCACGACAGAGTCCAAAAATAGAATAAATATAAATGCACAAACCCAGTTAACAGTTGTAGTGGCAGCCGATGCTAAACCCCGTGCTTCATCGGGGAAGAGTTCAGAAGCTAGCATCCATCGAATCGGACCAACACCCCATGAATATGTAAATTGATAACCATAAGATGCAATTAATGCGAGCCAACCCAGGTTATGAGCGTCACCATTACGGTCTAAATAGAAGAAGAGCCCCATAAGAAACTGACTCAAACACATGCCAGCTGCACTACTTATTATTAGAGGCCGTCTACCTAGACGATCAACCAGATAAAGTGCAGGAAAGTTAGCAAGAGTACTTACAACTCTAACAGTGATTGCCAATACATCAGAATTCTTAAGACCAGCCATTTCAAAGATTGTTGTCTGGAAGAATGTAAGAGCATTAATACCAGAGAACTGAGTGAATGCCATATTCATTGTACATATTATGAGTTGTTTAGGGCATGATAATAACACCTTAAAACGTGTACGAATATCAGACTTAGAATTGCATGATGTACGAGCATCACTAACGGCTACTAATGCATTGAGCTCATCATCAATGTATTCTTCTTTGTGATCACCGGCATCAATACCTCGTATTTTCCGTAAAGTAGCTTCCGCTTCATCCAATTTACCACGGGTTGCCAACCATCGAGGTGTTTCCGGGGCCAAGAACATGGTAATAAATAATATACCTCCAGGAATAAGACATAAATAAGCCACAAGTCTCCAATTGCAGAATGTAGATGTCGAGGCAAGAGAATCAATTGAACCAGCTTGAGTTCTACATGCGGCTCCAAAGATATATATAAGTAGAATTCCCAAGCCCATCATAAGTTGCGTACATGCCCCAAAGAGACCCCGAAATCTTGTGGGTGCCATCTCACCAATGTAGACTGAACAAACAAAGGAGCATACACCCATTGACACTCCTGCTATGATCCGAGCAATAATTAGAAGTACCGGGCTACTGCCAAGAGCGATCATTAAATATGGTGCCATTTCGAGAGGAGCCGCAATTAAAAGGGCTAACCGTCGACCAGTGAACTCTGTAATTGGACCACTCGATAGAGTACCAGCAAGAGCACCTAGACTAAGGGCAGCACTGAAGAAACTAGCCTCCATCGGATCATCAAAGACATAATAAGATGATTGGCTTCCTATATCGATGTGTTTACCATTAGGATCAAGTACCGTGTTTCTCATTGTATCGATTGTTGGTGCAGTAAAACCGGTAGAGAGTCCGACTGTTAATGGTGCCGGTAAAACTGCCAATACTGCTAATATTCCTCGCCAATCTGGGCCTAGAACTTTTTTCCAAAAGGATGACATGATAAGTGAACGAACCAATTGACTGTATGATATGTAACCCTATCCGATCCTCCCGGTGCCTGTCTTATTCGTGCGCATTCGCAAGGGGACAGCCGAACACAATTAGCTATAACCAGTTAACTAGTCTAATATCACGATCAGCTCCTTTTTGTACACTCAGAAACGCAAAAAAGTATATATGTGAATGGAACACAGAATTCAGAGACCTCATCGAATGTATTTGGCTTTAAGCCATTGGCTACAATTAGTGTTCGTAAGTAATACCCGATAATGTTCTAACGAACGTATTATATCAAGTCTAATATTCGGTAACCATAAATAATTCTGTAGCGGCTTCTATCTTTTGGATGACACTTGGATTTCCTCGGTCGTCTTACCTCTTGTCTCTGGTATAAGATACCATGCGAAAGCTGTCATGACCCCAGCCACGCAGGCAAAAAAATAGAAAACGGTTTGAGGCGAGGTCTCCTTAATAGCAGTTTCTAGAACAACTACGGTCAGAAATGCAAAGAACCAGTTAGCAGAAGCAGCAAGACTTGATGCTAGTCCTCTTGCCTCATCAGGAAACAATTCGGCAGCTACCATCCAACGTATAGGGCCAACACCCCAAGCATATGTGATTTGATAACAGTATGAGGCTACAGCGGCCATCCAGGCAATATTGGTCCCAGCAACTCGATTGACAAGGAACGTCGTAGCGATCAAAAACAAGTTTAAGCACATACCGGCGGCGCTAGAAACTAGGAGTAGTCGGCGGCCTACACGATTTATTACACATGAGGTTAGGAGATTGGATATAATTGTACCAAGTTGTACAGCGAGCGCCTGTACGTCTGCGTTTTTTACACCAGCCATAAGAAATATCGTAGTCTGGAAAAATACCATAGCATTGACACCACTCAGCTGAGTCATAGCATTTAGACCGACAGCGATGATAATCTGCCTCCGATAAGACAGAAGGATTTTAACACGAGAGAGGAATCCTACGGCCCCACCGGATCGGTGGTTCTCCAAGGCTAGTGTGTCATTCACAACATCATCAGGGTTACTCCTTATACGAGTAATAATAGTACGTGCTTCATCTATACGACCCCGGGTAGCCAACCAACTTGGAGATTCAACTGCGAATAACATAGTTAAAATTAACAAGGTAGGAGGAATAATACAAATAAAAGATACCAAACGCCAGTTGCAGAATGTAGTTGAAGTGACCAAAGGATGCAAAGATCCAGCGTTAGTCCTTGCCGACCAACCAAATGCATATGCGAGAAAAATGCCCACAGCAAGCATCGTCTGGGTATATGTTCCTATTGGACCCTGTAATGTCGCTGGTACTATTTCCCTCATGTAGACTGGAGTTACAAATGCACAAAGACCTAACGACAAACCATTCACGAAGCGAGAAGCGATAAGAAGATACGGGCTGCTACCAAATCCAATACCCAAATATCCTAAAACACTGAGTGGGGCGGCAATAAGTAAAGCAAGACGTCTACCGGTAGCCTCGGCAACTGGACCTCCTGATAATGTACCAATAAGAGCACCAAGAGTCAGAGCAGCACTGAAAAGGCTAGAAGCTGTTGTAGACTTTAAAACGTATAGATTAGACTCTGATCCAATATCTATATGACTACCATCAGGGGCTAATACTGAGTTACGCATAGTATCAATTGTCGAACCAGTGAAGCCAATACTCACGCCGCCAGACAGAGGGCCAAGCATTGCCGAACATGCACATATAACAGCGAACAGCGTTCCCGTGGGGCGGGGTAGATTAAGTGATGACATGGTGAAGTGTGAAGCCGCTAAAGACGAGAGTATCATATAAAGCAATGATCATTTTATCAGGAACAAATTATTATTCGGATAACCAAGTTATCCTATAATCTAAATGCGAAAGCGCCAAATATTATCTACTTCGCACATTCAAAGACCCTTCAGACTCAATATCTTATCCACTGAGGAGAAACTGAATTTCGACAGTAGAGTAACTAAAGGATCTCAGCCACGAGTGAACCAACATAATTATATATTTGGCTGAAGCAATGCAATTTGAAGAAGCCGTAGCTAAACACAGAGCAATAATGACTTGTAGCTTCAAGAGAATATACTTTGAATTTCTTCCAACGTTTTGCCTTTTGTTTCCGGTACCATATACCACTCGAAGGCAGTCATCAAAGCAGCTACGCAAGCAAAGAAATAGAAAACGGCCTGAAGCGAAGTGGCTTTAATGACAGAATCTAGAAATAGAATGAACAAGAAGGCACAGAACCAGTTAGAGGTAGTAGCAAGACTTGATGCTAGTCCTCTTGCCTCATCAGGAAACAATTCGGCAGCTACCATCCAACGTATAGGGCCAACACCCCAAGCATATGTGATTTGATAACAGTATGAGCCCAGCAAGATTAACCATCCGAGATTTTCAGCTTCACCATCTCGATCAATGTAGAAGAACGTACCAATCATCAATTGACTTATACACATTCCAATGCTACTGCTTATCAAAAGTGGCCTTCTTCCAACACGATCCATCAGAAAACAAGCAACCACATTAGCAATAACAGTAGAGAGTTGAACGGTTAAAGCCAGAATATCAGCATCATCCAAGCCAGCTTCAAGAAAGAAGGTTGTTTGATAAAAGGCAAGAGCATTGAGGCCAGTGAATTGGGTAAGACCATTTAGAGCAATAGCTATAACAGCCTGCCTCTTACAGGACCATAGAACAGATAATCGGGATTTAAGACTGTCCTTCTTCTCGCCTCTAGCTCCTGCTATAGCTTCTAATGCATCCATCTCCGCTATGAGACTTTTATCACACTCATCATCACCACGAAGGAGTACGAGGGTACTACGTGCCTCATCTAGACGTCCTCGAGTAGCTAACCACCTAGGAGACTCTACCGCCAACATCATTAAACAGAACAACATTCCTGGAGGTATGATGCAAATAAAGGCGACTAATCTCCAATTGCAAAACGTAGATGATGTAGCTAAAGGATCAAGGGAACCAGCACTAGTTTTCATACCCAAACAGATTGCATAGACAAGTGTGATCCCTCCTGCCATCATCAATTGTGTACATGCACCAAGGAAACCACGATACTTATTCGGCGACACTTCACTGATATAAACGGATGATACAAAGGAACATATACCCATAGAGAAACCAGCAACTAGTCTGGCAACAACTAGGAGATAAGGACTATGACCAAGGGCAATACCAAGATACGCTAAAACACTGAGTGGGGCGGCAATAAGTAAAGCAAGACGTCTACCGGTAGCCTCAGCAACTGGACCTCCTGATAATGTACCAATAAGAGCACCAAGAGTCAGAGCAGCACTGAAAAGGCTAGAAGCTGTTGTAGACTTTAAAACGTATAGATTAGACTCTGATCCAATATCTATATGACTACCATCAGGGGCTAATACTGAGTTACGCATAGTATCAATTGTCGAACCAGTGAAGCCAAGGCCTAGTCCAACAGTTAAAGGCCCCAATAAGGAAGCACATGCGCAGAATACAGCGAAAGCATCGCCTGATAATCGCAATAGTGCAGGAGTGGCACAAAGCATGAAGGAGAGAAATAAACTAACATATGTTATATATGCCTGAACTCAAAATACATGGTAGTAACATTCAAACACTGATTTACATAATAAAGTACTAGAAATAATTAATGATTCAAAAATGGTTTAAGTATGCGTAATGGTCGAATAGAACAATCGTCTTATATCCTCGAAACTTTTCCCTTTAGTTTCCGGTACTCCAATCCATACAAAGCATGTTATAAAAGCGCTAACTGCCGAGAAAAACCAAAAGATAGCTTGACGAGATGTACTCTCGGTAATGATATCAATAGAAAGAATAATAATAAAAAGGGTTAACCAACTTGCCATAGTAGCAATACCCGCTGCTATGCTCCTGCAACTATCTGGGAATATTTCAGCAACTAAAAGCCATCGGATGGGTCCAACACCAAATGCATAGAATAAATTATATCCATATGCACCAACAACTGATAACCATCCAAAAGCGGCATTATCCATGAAGAAATAGGTACCGATAATAGCTAAACTGATGCACATTCCAATACTACTGAGTAGGAGGAGCGGGCGACGGCCAGAACGCTCAACTAATAAACAAGCAGGAATAATAGCAATGGCGGTAGCTAGCTGCACAGTAACCGCCATTAGGTCCGGGTAACTTAAATGGGCGTCTTGAAATATTGTTACCAGATAAAAAGCAATTACGTCAAGACCACTCAATTGTGTAAGAACTTGAATTGTAATAGCTATCAGAAGCTGCTTTTTACATGAGAGGAGTTCCCTAAGACGTACAACAAAGCGAGTACCATGGTCAGATGAACTAGTGAGATCTATCATCTCACTGCTAATACGGGGATCACTTGCAGTATGGCATCCTCTTATTTTGCATAGGATGCGCTGTGCTTCCACCATATGCTGCCTACTTGCTAACCATCTTGGTGACTCTAGAGCAAAGTACATAGCTATAGCCAAGGCTAGGCATGGTACTATACATACAAAAGATGTTAGTCTCCAATTACAAAAGGTATTAGAACTGACCAGTGGATCAGTACTACCACCATCAGTTCTAAATATAAGACCGATTGCATAAGCTGCAGTTATACCAATAACACATGCCATCTCATTACATGCTCCCAAAAGACCTCTCAATCTTGTAGGGGCCACTTCACTTATATAAACCGATACAACCGAAGGGCCAATACCAACTGGCAATCCGGCAATAAATCTTGCTGCTATAAGAAGATACACATTACTGCTGAGGCCGATACTAAGATATGCAGCTACACCTAGAGGAGAGTTAATCGCTAATGCCAAACGACGACCAATGCTGTCTGCTAATGGACCAGCCATGAGAGCTCCAACAAGGGCACCAACTGTCAGTGAGGCACTGAAGATACTAGCCGAGAGCTCTTCGAAGACGCATAGGCCAGAATTGTCCGGTACAATAAGTGGTGTACCATCAGGAGTTGTTACAGTATTCCTCATGGTATCGATGGTAGGGCTCGTGAAACCAAGACCTATACCTGCTAGGATAGAAGCTAGAAGTGATCCAACGACACACATCACAGCTACCAGATCATCACATACGTTGTTACAATAATACATGAGTGAAAGGCATGTAATATAACAAGGCTGATAACAAGACAAGGTCATCACTATTTACCCTATCTTAAGAGATAACTCATATACTACTGTTAAAAAGTCAAAACAGCAATGAGTATATAGTGTATTCAAAAATCAATCTGGAACCACCGGTACCGAGATACTGGAGGAGTTTCTTTTAAAATGCGATTGTATCTCCTCAAAGGTTTTTCCTTTAGTCTCCGGTACCATAAACCATATAAACGTAGCTAATATCCAACTGGCAGCAGCGAAACCCCAGAAAGTAGCGTAAAGCGAGGTTGCTTCAACAAGAGGGTCTAAAGCTAATATAAAGGCGAACGCACTTAACCAATTAGCTGTAACTGCCAGGCTTGCTGCAACACCACGTGCTCGACAAGGGAATAATTCAGCAGCTAATATCCATCTTATAGGGCCAACACCCCAGGCAAAAGATATTTGATAACCATAAACACCAAGTAATACCAACCAACTAAGAGAGGATATATCTTCATTATTGCGGTCTAGGTAGAAATATAATGCACTCAGGAATTGACTGATACCCATAATAATACAACCAGTGAATAATAGGACTCTTCGACCAAGATATTCTATAAGATAGCTTGCAGGTATAGTAGCAAACATGGTAGCTAACTGAACTGTTAATGACATTAGATCAGCGTTAGATAATCCTGCTTCCATAAAGATAGGCGTAAGGTAAAAGGCCAATGCATTGAGACCCGATAATTGTGTAAGAAAATGTACCATAATAGCTATAAATGACTGTTTTTTACAATCCATCATAACCTTGACTGTATCACGAATTGTGAAGGATTCCACTGTTCGTCGCGAGGCCACACATTCTATTGCATCAATCTCATCTGTCATCATTGATGGTGGTAAACCTCGCAGACGTGCTAATACCATCTTAGCCTCGTCAACTCGCCCCTTGGTTGCGAGCCATCTAGGGCTTGGAGGAGCAAAATACATTCCAATAAATAATAATAATGAAGGTATAATACACATATAAGATACCATCCTCCAGTCACAGAAGGTATCCGACCTTGCGCGAGAATCAATCGAACCAGCATCTGTTCGAAATGCCAATCCCATTGCATAAATATAAACCATACCACCAGCTAGTAACAACTGTACTCCTGCTCCTAGCATACCCCGATATCTGGTAGGTGATATCTCTCCTATATAAACTGGAGCAATAAAGGAAGATAAGCCCAAAGCCAAGCCAGCAACAAAACGTGATGATATTAATAACGCAGGGCTTGACGATAAAGCAATAGTGAGATATGCGATAACACTAATAGGAGCGGCAATTAGTAGAGCTATTCGTCTACCTGTAAACTCACCAAGTGGTCCACCTATAAGAGATCCAACAAACGCCCCTAATACCAAGGCACCGCTGAATAATGTACTTATAGTGGTGGAAGAGAAAACAAATAGATTGGAATTAGTTCCTATATCAATGAAGGCATTGCTGCCATCACCACCTTCAGTATCTTTAACTGTATTTCTCATTGTATCAATAGTTGGGCCAGTAAAGCCAAGCCCTATACCCATACTCATTGGAGCGAATAAGCAAGCAGCTACGCTAATGAAGGCATAACGATCTGATCCATTAGAGGATGATGTTAATGAGTTATCAGCTTGCATCTAAGAGAAGATATTCACAATGGCGGCATTCCATCATCAAACTTGAAGAATCACAGACATTACGTTTGAGCTTACTTTAAGATGACCTTACGTATGGAATACAACAGAGCAAACGGGATCACTGAAGGACCATTGCCTGGAGGAACATGGTCCATTGCTACTTTGGAGCATCAACCAACAGTCGTGCGTAGTTCCCTAAACACAACTCTTGAAATATAGGAAGCTTTCTGAGTAGGGCGACGATACATAATGCAAATAGAATGATTTAGTGAACGCTGGCAGAACGAGTGTGACGAGACGCGAATAACTTTTGTATGTCCTCCAAGCTTTTACCTTTAGTTTCGGGTATGAAAAACCATACAAATAAAGCAAGAGCAACACCGACACAAGCGAAAAACCAAAAAACAGCTTGTAAAGATGTGCCATTAACCGCTGGAGTAAGCAGCTCTATGAGAATAAAAGCTGATAGCCAATTAACAGTTGTTGCAAGACTCGATGCCAAGCCCCGAACCTCGTCAGGGAATAGCTCCGCCGATAGCATCCATCTAATAGGACCAACTCCAGTAGCGAGTGCTATCTGTACTATATAACAAGCTAATATGGGTAACCATGATATGTTAGTAGTGGTTCCATTACGGTCCAAATAAAAGAATAATCCAAGAAGGAATTGACCTAAAGCCATACCAAGGCTACTCCATAATAACAATGGCCTTCTACCCAATCTATCAACTAGAAAGCATGCAATAAGGTTAGCCACTGCAGTAACTAGTTGTACAGTTAATGCCATAATATTAGCATCATCTAAACCAGCTAACTGAAAGAATGTCGTCTGATAGAAAGCAAGTGCATTGATACCAATAAATTGAGTGAAGGCTTGTATACCGCATGCTATGAGACATTGACGTTTACAAGAGAACAGCAGTTTAATCCGACTTCTTAATGACATATTATTGTTATCGCATACTGCATCATCATCATTGCTACGATGACCAGCTACACTCTTTAGAATATCTTTTTCAGGACCCAACCTAGGATCATCAATCGAAGTTCCTCGAATCATAGCAAGAGTCTTTTCTGCTTCATCCAGTCTACCTCTAGTTGCTAACCATCTCGGCGTCTCTGGGGATATCAACAAAGCTAGGAATAGTAAACCACATGGTATCATGCAGTAATATGATAATGTTCTCCAATCACAGAATGTATCAGAATTCACTGAAGGGTCAGAGGATCCTGCATTAGTTCTAGTACCAATACCGATTGCATAAACTAAGGATGCACCCAAAGCATAACATAATTGATTGCATGCACCAAGTATACCACGTAGATGAGTAGGGGCAATCTCGCTTATATAAACACCTGTCACAAAGGAGCCAATTCCCATACCAATACCAGCAAAGAATCGGAATACGACAAGAATGACAGCACTATGACCTAGTGCAATAATTAAGTATGATAATGTACTTATCGGGGATGATAACATTAGAGCATAACGTCGACCTAAAGGTTCGGCGATAGGACCACCAACAAGTGAACCGACAAGAGCACCCAACGTAAATACTGCACTAAAAAAGCTAGATATACCAGAAGTATGAAATATATATAGATCAGAGGTTGTAGGGATAGGAATATGTTCACCCGTTGTTGGTGAAACTACGGTATTACTCATAGTATCTATAGTAGGGCTAGTATATCCGAGACCAACACCTGCTATAACAGGTGCTAATAAACATGCAAAACAAGATAGTACTGCACAGGCATCTTTACCAAGATGTTCTACCATAAGGTAAGATATCTTATCACAAAGGTTAGATGTTTTACCCTTTTTGGGAATACAACCATTCATTAAAGATAACAGAACTGGAATGAGGAATTACTCAGGGGCGAGATATACCTTGTGTTGATGACAGATGATGATAGATCAACGCAACATTTTGCTTTTGAACGATAATCAACTAAATCGCTACATGGCCGAGAACAACAAAGGGAGTGTATGAGACGATTCATTCATATAACCATATCAGGCTACCGTTTGAGGATCGATTATCCAAGGCGATGATGAAGCGCCTATTAAGAAAGGTGGAATAGTATCAACAAAATTCCAGGGCATGACTTTTCATTATCTCCACAGCTTTGGTAACTATGTTATTTGAGGACATCAAGTAACATAATTCAAGCTAACTGACATCGTTATCCTCTAGTGCTTAACAAACAGTGATGCGACATATAAATATCGGGGACTAAGTCAGGCATTATTTTTATCAACATTGCTGGAACTGTACTTGGTCAGGAAAATGGTGGGATGATATTTGTGGAATAACGACTGAACTTCATCCAATGTCTTACCTTTAGTCTCAGGTAGGAGCCACCATATGAATATTAACAATATAAAGGATATAACAGTGAAAAAGAAAAACACGGCCTGCATGGATGTTGCCTCAATTGCGTGATCCAAGGAAAGTAGAAAGACGGCTGCAAATAACCATGTAGTAGTTATTGAGAGGCTTGACGCCAATCCTCTTGCATGATCCGGGAAGAGTTCAGCACCCATAAGATATAACAAGGGTCCAAGCCCAAGGGAGAAAAAGAAGTGATAAAGGTAGGATCCAACAAGAGAGAACCACGCTAAATGAGTACCTTTACCAATGCTATCGAGATAAAAGTATATTGCTATTAACAACTGTCCCATGCCCATCCCAAAGCTGCTTATAAGTCCTAAAGGCCTTCTTCCGAGTCTATCAATAAATAATAGTGCGAGAATGTTACCAGCTAATGATGTCAATTGTACCGTAAATGACATGAGATTAGGATTGTGTAAACCAGATTTAATAAATATGGTGGTCTGATAAAATACAATAGCACTGAGGCCTGTAAATTGATTTAAAATAGGAACACCAATAACTATTATAGTCTGTCGTTTACATGACCATAATATCTTAATCCTATCAATAAGGGTGGCTGATCTATCTCCAGTTTTCCTAGTTGCCTCCTCTAATGCCTCTACTTCAGCTGATATACGTGGATCTGTTATGGGTACACCCCTTATATGTTGTAGAACCAACTTAGCATCATCTAGTCTTCCTTTTGTAGCTAACCATCTAGGTGTTTCACTGGAGAAGAACATTACAATAAAAAGGAGTCCCGATGGAATTATACATATAAATGATAATATTCTCCAATCAGAGAAAGTGGTAGAAGTGGCGAATGGATCTAGTGAGCCTGCCTGTGTACGTACAACTATACCTAGACCATAAATAACAATCATACCAATAACTGTTACCAATTGAGTACAAGATCCAAATATCCCTCTTAATGGACTCGGAGATATCTCTTGAATATATACTGCCCCATTAAATGAGCATACCCCTATTGATATACCTTCTAATCCACGACCTAATACCAGCACCCATGGGACTTTACCGACTCCAACGAGTATATAACCACAAGCGCTCATAGGTGCAGCCAATAGGAAAGTGACACGGCGACCCAGCAGCTCCGTCACTGGACCACCGACAAGAGAGCCTATTACAGCACCAACTGTTACTGCTGCGCTGAATAACGATGATTCCGTAGACGTGGAGAATATATGCAAGTTATTATTGTAACCTATATCGATATGATGTCCATCTGGTGTCTGTATAGTATTCCTCATAGTATCAATAGTTGGACCAGTAAATCCAAATGCAAACCCAACAGCAAGGGGTGCTAACAAGGAACCGATAACATATAGGATAGCATGTCTATCCGAGGTCGTGATACGGTGAGATGCCATGTAGGGGAGTATATAGCTGAGGACTTAGGGTGATAATCATATCTTACTATACCCTACCGAACCAACAACAATAACAAGGGGGAAATCACGCCAACAATGAATGGTTAATAACGAATGATGCGTAATAATGAATTTCATGAAAAGCGAGTAGAAAACGAGAATACTTCTCGGGGAGATTACCGAAGCAACGAGCAAGTAGTATCAGTGAGATAATAACAGCTACAATGAAAGGAATGCTGATAAACCACTTTAATATTTCATAACAGAATTATAATTAGCATCGAGGTAAAATATTATTTGGGGGCAAGTGTATATGGATCGTCTTCTCGTCTTACGACAAGTGCACTCCCTCTAGTTTCAGGTATCATTGTATAAACAAACACTATCATAAGCATTCCAATAATAGAAAAGAACCAGAATACAGCTTGAATAGAAGTAGCTTTAATAGCAAAGTCAAGAGTTAAAATAAATATAAACGCCATCATCCAATTTGCCATAACCGCCATACCAGAGGCAAAACCTCTAATATCATCTGGGAATATATCACAAGTTATCATCCATCGTACAGGAGCAATTCCAAGAGCAAAGGTAAATTGATAAATATATGTAGCAATAACACATATCCATGAAGTGATGTAACTTTTATATCCTTCTTCATGGATAAGATAGAATGATAGGCCAACTAAGAACTGAGCTATAGTCATACCAATAGTACTAATAAGTAATAGGGGACGTAATCCTACACGCTCGATACAGCATAATGCAATACTATTAGATATAAATGTAACAATCTGAACGGTCAAAGCCATTATATCAGCCTCTTTAATACCTGCTAAAGAGAATATAGTTGATTGATAGAATGTTACTGCATTTACACCAAGTAGTTGTGTCATAACATTAAGAGTGAGTGATATGAATACACCTTTCTTGTAAGAACACCACAAACATAGGCTTTTATAAATAGAATGATGATGATATCCGTTAACCGTAATGGGAATAATACTATCCAGGGTTGCTAATTCAGAAGCAATAGAGGGATGATCTAAGGTTACTCCTCTTAGTTTAGCCAAAGCTTCTTTGGACTCTGATAAACGACCTTTTAATGCTAACCATCTTGGAGTCTCTGGTATCGCAAACACTGCTGTAGCCAATAGAACAGGAAACAGTATCAAAACGAAGGAAACAGCCCTCCAGTTACAGAAGGTTTGTTGTGTTGCCTTTGAGTCTAATGAACCTGCTTGAGTTCTAAAACCCATTGCTATAACATATGTAAGACCAATACCAACTGTTAAAGCGAGGTTACTCAAGGTACCTAAAGCTCTTCTACGATTGTCAGGAGATATCTCACTAATGTATACCGATGATACAAATGAGTATAATCCAATTGCAATACCAGATATAACTCTAGCTGTAACGAAAAGATAAAAATTATTAGCAAATCCAATAATAATAAAAGAAGTAGTCATGAAAAGAGAGGCTAAACATAGGGGAAGGCGTCGACCAATAGCATCAGTCAATGGGCCACCTGCAAGGGTTCCGAATATTGCTCCAACTAGGCAACTAGAACTGAAGATGCTGGCTTCGGCAGTAGTTTTGAAAACATGCAAGTTGCTATTAGGACCGATCGGAATAGTGTGATGAGCATTGAGCATTGCATCCAATACAGTATTCCGCATTGTATCTATAGTAGGACCTGTAAATCCAAGAGATGTACCCATAGATAATGGTCCAATAAGAACGACAAGGATACTCAACGTAGCACACCATACCCTATAATGTAACGTCATTGTCATATAGAGGAAATAACCAACTAAGGTACACAAGGGATGTGAGATAAGAATTATCAACTCAACTATATTTAAGGAGCGAATACTAACTTATTTGTTGAAGGTTGGGGGTCCACTAAAGCCAAGCCAAAGCCCGGCGGCGGAGGCGGCATCCTACAATACTAGAAGTGTTATGAATGATTATAGGAAGTGTGAAGCCAAAAAGGAAGGTTGATGAGAGTTGATGGTGCGCCTGGCTATATTATGATAGACAATATTCGATGGAACAACAACAATGGTGATGACTAATGGGAAAAGATAGACCGAACCTCATCCAGACTCTTACCTTTGGTCTCTGGCACTCTGAAGTAGACAAAAAGGAATGATAATGCAGCCGCACAGGCATAAAACCAGTAAACAGCTTGGAGTGAAGTTCCAGATACAGCATACTCCAGTACCAGAATACAAACATATGCACTTAACCAATTACCAAAGACAGACATACTTGCAGCAAAGCTACGTATTTGATCTGGAAATATCTCAGAAGATATCATAAATCTAACAGGACCATTTCCAAAAGCATATGCTGTTTGATATAGATAAGCTGATAATACAGATAACCAAGCAAGGCTAGTAGCAGTACCCGATCGATCGATGTAAAAGTATGTGCCCATTATAATTTGGCTTATCATCATGCCAAAACAACTAACCAGTAGGAGAGGTCGTCGACCTACTTTATCTATAACACAGCAAGCTGCACCATTTGCTAATATAGTAACAAGCTGTACTGTAATAGCCATAATATCTGGCCTTCCTAAACGAGCTCTTAGAAATATTGTTGTTTGAAATAATGTTACTGTTGATACACCTGATAATTGAACCAATACATGTATCATAATAGATATGATAACCTCCCTCCAGCATAAGATCCATGAATGAATAACACGACTTATGTTATTATTTGATATTTCATATCTGCTCGGAGAACTTATGGATAGCTCTACTCCAACTTTGGGATCATTAATATCACAATCTCTCAAACGAGCTAAGACTTGTTTGGCGGCTTCAGTTCTACCTTTCATAGCTAACCATCTTGGACTTTCTGGTAATACAAATGGAGTAAATAATTGAATACCAGATGGTATAGTAGACAGAAAGGATACTATACGCCAGTTACAGAATATATTTCCAGTAGTCGCACCAGGTACATTAGTCAGAGCAGCTACACCAAAGGAGTATGTAAGAGCGATACCAATGGCGATGGCTAAACTCATAGATCCGCCCAAAACTCCACGTAGATGAGTTGGAGCAATCTCACCGATATAAACAGATACAACAAAAGAATATATTCCTACTGCAATGCCATTGATAAAGCGAATTGTTATTAATCCATATATGTCACTTATTAATCCTAATACAATAAAGCTTGATACACTGATAAGAGAAGCCATAAACAAAGGGGCACGTCTACCAGTACTATCGGTAAGAGGACCACCAAAAATGGTACCTATTGCTCCACCTATCAACAAAGATGAACTAAAGATGCTACTTTGGGTAGAGGACTTAAGTACATAAAGATCTGATGATGGACCAATATCAATATGGTTGCCAAATTTATCAATTACTGTATTTCTCATAGTATCGATAGTTGGACCAGTAAAGGCTAAACCTATACCAGTTGATACGCCACCCAAAAGGCTGATACATGCGTAAATGATAACATATAAATTAGAAGGTTTACTCATAACTGTTAACATTATATAAACAATAACTACATTATGGTCTGGTTACGAGACTCTGGTACTAACTTTAACAGCCTCAACCAGAGGTAACTGAGACGTAGAGGGACGGCGATTGGGTGGCGCCCTCAGTGCGCCCGTGTCACGCGCCTACAATAATTATTATTATGACCAATGATAAATCATGATTGGATTACGAACTATGCGAGGGGTATCCTGTTAAGGGAAGATGGTTTATAATAAGATATTATTCCAATGTTGAACCAAAGGATAAAAGCGGACTTGAAATATTGCTTACATAAATCGGCGGAGAGGAGACACCGAAATATTATGAGCATCGCCAAAACTCAAGAGAGACAAGGCTTGAAAAACGGTTATTTGAATACAGTAAATGTAAGGGCTAACTTCCGTATAGCAGGTGTTATCATTATTGAGTGAGGTTGATATTTAACAATAGTTTAATCATAACCACCACCACCACCAACAGCAGCAGCATTATCTGCATTAGTAGCAGTTGCTGATGGTTGTGGTTGTGGTGGTGCTTCATCAATGACTATTCTCCGTTGAAGTTCTTGCTCTTCTGCTCTCATAGCCTAAACTATACTAACTCACTATACTGTACTAATACTTATTATTACATATTTACTACGTATCAATACCAAGAGTATAAGGGTAACAACACATATTGCTAATAGCTTTAAGCGTTTATCAGCAATCAATGATAATGCTAACTCATCTCTGGCAGGTAAACAAATATACCTTAACATATCACTTCTTAAATAAGGGGGCTATAAAAAAACGTATAGAGTTGCCTACCATTCTTGTATTTTAAGTATAACACGCATAATTGATACAACAGTAGCACCAGATGATGGATGTACCTTATAATGGTGGTAATTAATAAGTTAATATACTATTAAATAATAATGAATACCTCAATACACTTTTCATAGTGTTTGGCTGCCAGTGATAAATCCATTGGTACACCACCAAGTCCCCATTGATACATAAAACCAACATCAAATCTAACAATATGGTAATTATTATGATGATGATTGAATAACAGGAAGAGTAACCTGTAGTAATATTTACCTTGCTTGACCTATAAAGGGTTGCATCCATTCAGAGATAACGTGTGTATCTGCTGTACGCCTATAATGTGATAATGCATTCTCATAATCCGGTATATCCTATTATTAACATTATATTAATAATATCATTATAATCCTACTTGTCTGTAATAGCGTATTTCAGCCGTTTGAAGTTTGCGTGTAACTTCTATTTCATCATTATTATTATCATCATAATCTTTTAATATATTACTATCATTAAATGTATCAGCTAATTCTACACCAATACCCCATCCATAATATCTAATACATAATACAACAGCAACTACTACTACTACTAACAATTAGTGTTATTATTATTACGCGAAATCACCAAGTCTTAACTCACTTGATGGGCTACCTTGATCTGCACTCATCTCATAGAAACGTTGTGCTAATACTCTACCAGATGCATTTGGTACTTCCAATGGTGACAGCAAACGTACTAAGGACATACTATCAGTTTTAGGGGATAATACACCACCACCGCCACGGTTGGCCTGATGATAATAACAAATATATGCATTATCAACATAATCATGATTACTTCATCTTCGATATCATAACGTTCAGCTGCCTCATTAGAGAATAGTTTAACATGGTCTCGATCTAGTAGATGTGCTAAATTAGATTGAGAGACTTCATTACCAGCTTCAGCAAGCTGTAAAAAACTAAGTGCACCTAATGATGATAATGATAATAAGGTAAAGTATTGTTGTTCTTGTTGTTCTCACTTGCTCTAGGATCCACCGTTTTTTGAGCATAAGCTGCATCTAAAATATTTGTAACCCAATCACCCCTTTCAGCAACTTCCTTGAGTAATTTAACTGCCATTCTACAATCTCTTACCGTACCTTCAAATAATATTAAGAATGATATTAATACTCATTACAACAACAACAACAACAAGCTTAGCCTTACCAACACCATTAAGATGCATTATAGCTAATGCATAAGCTGCTGGTGTATGACCACGTTCAAGTGCTTGAGCATACCACATAAATGCAGTAGGGAAACTTTGTACTGTACCGGTACCTAATAGTAATAATAATTTATATTAGTTATTATTGTTATGAGAATTATACCTGTTAAATAAAGGCTTGCTAAATTGAACATGCCATCAGCTGATCCTTTTAGAGCACTGTTATTGAAGTTTAAGAATGCTTCATCGAAGTCACGCGCCTCGAAATCAAGATATCCCAAACCATTGAGACCTTAAGACCATGATTAGTTAGTTGGACCAAGATGAGGTGGTGGTTACCCAAGGAATCTCCTTTATCAGCTGCAGCTGAGAAGAATTGTCTAGCTTTAACCATATCAACATCCATTCCTAGTCCAAGACAATACCTATTATTAATAATAAATGATGATATTATTATTATACTTACATATATCCTAGAAGTGCTTCGGATTGTGGATGAGACTGTGCTGCACCAATTTGAAGGAATTTTCGTGCCTCAGAATAACTCTGCTGAAAACCCTCTACTCCCAGTAAAAACCTGATAACCCTCCTTCTGTTGTAAGTTGTTTATTATTATTATTATACTTTACCGTTTTCCAACAGCACTTGCTATATTAACATCACCACCATAGGCTAGCTGCTTGAATAGTGATATCTCATTAGGGCTTAAACCCTTCTTATTACCAGTCTAATATACAACATACTACTATTCACTATTTATACTATAACCTACTGCTACTACTACCTCACCAGCTAATACACCTTGAAGATTAAGTCGAACTAATTCTACTGCTTGTGGTAAGCCAGTAGAGTAGATATGTGCAATACGTTGGGCTATCTGCAAGATTATTATTATTATATTAATAACATAGTGGTGGTAGAGTATTGTTACTTCAATATAGTTCATAGCTGCAGTCTCACAATTACGAGGTACACCATAACCATAATAATGACGATAACCCATTGTCATTAAAGCACCTGTATCACCACCAGTTGATGATGCATACCTTAATAATACGATATTTTAATAATCATTTAATAAATGATATTACAGATATAATATACCCTTCCCATAATCCATCTCATGATCACCTGGTGTAATAATACGATTAGGATCACCACGATTATTAGAATAGTAGAGTCCAAGTATAAATCTAAAAAGGAAGCATTACTTCTTCTTGTTATTTATAATAATAATATTATTACTGGGCATGAGGCTCCCCTCCATTTGCAGCAATCTCTAATAATTGTGCAGCCCTGGTACTATTCAAAGGTAATTCACATTGGCCTAGTTATAGGGTATAATAACAACAACAATATTCATACGATAATACTACTACTACCAGCATAAGCTAAAGCCGTTAAATTCCCTGAAGATTGATAGATAGATAAAAACTTATCATATCCTTCTTGAAGATGACCCGAACTGATAAAAAATGATAAGATAAGAGTATTGTGTGTTATTCAGGTTTGGTAGCTCACTTTAGGTAATCCATAGCTCTTTGAAATTGTTGTATTGTGGAGGTGGCATGGAGGCGGCCACCACGACCAGACTCCTCTTCATCTGTATACTCAGTATACCCCCATTGTTTATTCTTATCATATACAATTAGATCATCCTAATATAATATTATCATACAACAGTAAGTTACAACAATAGATGCTGATGCTGTTACTTGTCTATTGCTGCTGCTGGTGCCTGAAGACCAGTATGATATACCACCCTCTCCTGTTGATGGTGTATCTTCGTTATCGCCTAATAATCAATTACCTCGCGAATACTAAAGATACATACATATTCATTACCAAATATTATAAACTGTAAAACATCCAATGCAAAAAACGCTATTAGAATAGCTAAGACAGCACCACATTTACCAATACCACCACCGAAGATACCACCTGAACAACATAACAACAACAACAGTAACAACAACAACAACTACAGTAACAACAACAACAACTACAGTAACAACAACAACTACAGTAACAACAACAGTAACAACAACAACAACAACAACAACAACAACAACAACAACAACAACAACAGTAACAACAACATCATCATCATGATTACCGTGTTGATCTCTGTGGTGATGAACACCACCGTCACCACCCTGATGATTAGGATCTCTTCGCCTTGGTCTTCTTCCTTCTTCATCAACAGCTTCACCAGCGGCCTCAACAGGTGTATTATTATCATTATTATCCACTTCCCTCTCTCGTATTCGACGTTGTCTTATACCATCATCTCCATCTATGGGCACTTGAACAATTGGTGGATCCATATGATCAAAAAACAGCCCACTAAAGAGTAATATTATTAAGTAACATAATATATTGAGATAGTTAAGGAAACTTGATGTATAAGTATTATTATCCATTAGTACTACCATTAGAATATATGAACACAATCATATACCAATGTCCACATTAATACGAATCCCTAAAGATAATATTAATAATAATGAGTAGTAGTACATGAAATAGGTAATTAATACCATTAATCCAGTTGAGAGCTGACCAATTGCAACGTCCTTTTCACTTATGAAATACTTTTTACCATCACCACCTAGTCTTAAGTATAACTAATAATTAAATGATGAGTATGAGTTGGGATAAGAACAAGTCGATTAATTACCATTAATGAGCCAAATAGTTGTACAATAGCAAAGAGTAATAAACCATATTGGAGCCCTTCTACTCTAAATATACCAGCTAATATACCACCAAGTATAGCAGAGAAAGTTCGACTAAAATAACAATAAATAATAATAAAATTCATCATCATCATCATATAAGGTAAGTCATCGGTCACATCCATCCTTACCATGAACTAAGCAACCTCATATTATTTGCTAAAGCTGATTTCTGTATCAACTCTTCCGGCTTAACACTTTCAGGTGTCGTTGATGATGATGGTCCCCTACCTAGGGCTGACATATACTACTTATGAATAGTAGATTATACAACAACCTAGAAGATCCAAGACAACAACACTCAAACAAAATAGGTAATATATATTGAAGCAGCAGCGGATATAAGGAACGTTAATATTATACGTTAACTATGTTATGTAATAGCAGCACAAATGTTGTAAAAGGCAAGAAATAGTTGTAAGATAGTCATACAGGCGGCGGCGCAGCAGCAGTTTCAACTACAACAACAAGCGATAGCGGAAGACAGTTATCAGAATAAACGTGAAATATAATCATCATGAACCCCTAAATAGTGATGAGGTAGTCGGGTAGGCAAAATGAACTCGCCTACGTGATGATGATGATTGTTGTCCATCATGACGTTGTTGTGGTTGTGGTTGTGGTTGTTGTGGTAAACGAGATGGATTGGTATGAAATCCACCTGACTTTGAGTTATCCACTTTAACTATTAATTGCGAGTTTATATCAGTTATATGTAATGTTTTTAATGCTCTACAACGTCTTTTAAGGACATCTGCTGATTCCTCTGATACACCACCACTACAACCTAATAGCTCTAATTGTTGAACATACGTTAATATCCTTGATAACATATATATACCTTTATCAGTTAAACCTCTAAGACCATCTGTAACTATAAGCCTTCGAACTCTCTGTAATGCTTGAGCATGTTCATCAAATATTAAAGGGAAGGGTAACTTCTTGTACGTATTATTATTATTCACTGTTTTATTATACCTCATCATCAAGGGATAAGAACATGATGGGCCGCCTGCTTCAGCTTCACTAGAGCTAGATGATACAAAATATACTTTTTTGGGTAATAATTTATTACCAGTATACCTCACAACAGTAGCATCACTATCAGATAAACCAACACAATTACTTTCCCTTCTTAATGTACCATGAGCACTAACAGGACCATTAAAAGATGATGATGCTGATGCACTAGTAGTAGTGGTAGGATGATAAAGTGGATAATGAAATGAGTAATGCGTGTTATATACCCCACCACCACCACCACTTTCGTCATCTTTACCCTGTTGTTGTTGATTACTATTACTATCTACTACACTACTACCCCCTTTAAGTACTTGTTCAAGTAGGGGTACATCATTCGGCATATAACCACATAACCATTTTTGAAGAGCTAAATCATTTAATCCAGGGCATGCTCCACGAATCTCAATAGAATCAAGTGAACAACGATCAGATAATATTGTCTCAAGTGCAGTCTGACTCATACTATCAACTGTTATTGATATATTAGTTAAAGAAGGGAGGTTAGGTAAACCTAAACTACCCACCATTATATCTGATGCCTCCTTTTCATTAAATTGACTTAAATCTAGTGTCAATGACGTTAAGGATGTTGCACTCTCAGCTAGACTTTTAAAGGCTTCAACAATACCAACATGTATATCATCAAAATTATCTTCTTCATTCCTTGCATTAACCTCATTCATCTTATTGTCATCATTATCATCATCAGGTGGGGTAAGTACAATATCCAAATATTTAAGAGATGTAAGATGGTCTCGTATAACTAATAGTGTATCTTCTGTACCACAACTCTTTAATCCTGCTAATTGAAGCCTTTCAATATTTGGATTAACCATAAGCACTTGACATAACTCTTTATCAGTTACAATATTCTGTGGTTTGCCAAAACATAGACAATTTGATATATTAAGTTCTTTGAGATTTCTCAAATATACCAATTTTTCAACACAGTATTTATCAACATGTAGACACCATTCAAGACTAAGAGATTCAAGCCCTTGAGGTAATCCAAGAAGGCCTTTCTCTGTTATCTTAGAGTTACCCAAATCCAATCTTTTCAGATTCGGACACCATTTACAAAGGGCTATAACTGATTGATCACCAAGTTGTGCACACCACTTAGATGTAAATGATATTAGATTAGGGCTTTTAGTTGCTAAACTAGCCACACCATCATCTGTTATCTGAAATAGTAGTAGTAATGGTAGTTATACACTATTATAAATACCTACCTTAGAGCATGCTCCTATCATAATATGTTCCAGTGGTAATAATGATAATTCAGGAGCAGTAAATGCATCATCACTAACAACAGTACCAGAACAATCAAGATAGGTTAAACCTCTCCCTAGGCAACGGGTTATCTAATAATAATAGTAGTAATGGCAGCATTATGGTAACATTCTCTAACTCTATTATTACGAGTACTAGTATATCTTACCAGTTTATCAAAGCATGGAGCTTTGGCACCTGTTTGACTGACATCCAATTTAAGTAAAGTCTTCTTAGAAACATCAGTTACTCTTTGTAATGCAAATGCTGATAATTGTCCACAACCACCAACTGATAATTCTCGTAGCCTTGTTAAACCTATTTAGGAGTATGTCATAGTAGTAGTAGTAGTTGTTATTATTATTATTACCAAGCTGAGGTTGACCACCATCTGCTATAAATGCTGAATCACTTATTCTTACACAACCCTCTAAATTAAGAGATTGTAGATAACGGCATGATACAAGTATAGCTGATACCAAACGATTATTAACCTAATAACAACAATAACACTAATATAAATAATAACAACAACTCACTTGTCGACAATTAGATAAATTGAGAACTCTTAGATTAGGGCATTCACGTGGTATATATGATAGAAGTGACCTAATTATATTACCATATATTATAATACTAATTATATAATACTTTCTTAGATTATATGCTCCAGTTAAATTAAGAGTATATAAATCCTGTCCCATACATTGTATAAGTACATTATCACTTATATAATTATAATGGACTGAATAACAACAATAAAGATAGGATACTTAAACAGCTGCTGCTGGTGGTGCTGCTGCTGGTGCTGCTGGTGGTGTTGTTGTTTATTATTACTACCTAATATCCCTAATGTCTCTCTTAATAATGATTTTGGTAATCTTCTTAATTCCTCATAAGCTGCACCTGTTCTTCTACCACCAGCACTCGGTAACATTATCCTTTCTGAAATATAATCCTGTAATAATACTGGTATAATGTAGATATTACCAGCAAGCTCAGATGCAGTTGGTATAACAGTGGTAGTCGGTATATCAACTTGAGGAGCAGCAGCAGCAGGAGGAGGAGGAGTGATTGCATGAAAATTAGTAGTAGTAGTAGTAGTAGTAGTAGTAGTAGTAGTAGGCAATGATGATGATGATAGGTTATCATTTGCTACTCGTACATTATTAACTAATAATAATATTATTATAATAATTAAGGATAATACGTATTGTTATATTACCTTGGAACTTATGATCCATGTTAATAAATGATATACTACTCTACTACAATACTATATAGGTATTAAATGAGGGAAAACAAACAACAACAACTTATAACAGTTAATAAAATAACATATAAATACAATAACAACAATTAATATAACAATGATAAAATAATATTATAACAACTATTATTATGTTTTAACAGTATCACTACTAGCATCCCCTTTCCCTCCCTCTTGTTGTTGTTTTCCTGCCGCTAAGGCAAGTAAAGTGGTATAGATATCATTAAGAGTAGCATCAAGACAATCACCTAGAATGATAATATTATTATTGCATATCTTATGGTTTATTACGGTTATAATGATCTTCAAGTTGTTCAAGTATTGTAGTTAACTCATTAAATTGTGATTTCCTATCTTCTAATGACATACCATCACACGGGTCCATATTATCATCACCCTTTTGTTGCCACCTTGGCTTCTTCTTACCATGTGATGCTGCTGTTGTTGTTGTAGCTTTTGTCTAAATAATAAATAATAAATAATAATAATACTTTAATAATAATATTTCTACCTCCGCGTGTTTCCTCTTTTCAGCTGATATTGTTGGGCTAAGTACCCTAAGTGCATCTCGTGGTGTATTCTGTTTAACCCCCATTGTTATCGTATATAATTTAGTAACCAAATCATTTAATGATGGTATAACTAATTATAACAACATTATAATATTAAATATATTATTATGATTACCTTCGCTATCATCATCTTCAACATCATCTGTTTGACCCCAAAATTCAGCATGTAATTTTTCAGCTTTTTTCCTCTGTTCTTCATTTTGATAAGTTGAATCCTTCTCACCTTTATCAACTGAATCTAACCATGCATCCAAGTTCTCAGCTTGTTCTTCACGACTTTGTACCTATTAACAACAACAACATATTAAACAATAATATTGATCAAGTGATCATATCAGATGATGATTAGCATATTAGCATATTACATAAAATCCAGATTCATCAAAATGTCCCTCTTCATTTTCCCTTCTCATATTAAATGGTTCTAATACAATACCATCATCAACAGCCATTTCTGGATCATCACTATCAATACCTATAAATAACAATTATTAATAATATATCTACAACAATATTACCCTCATTTTCAGGTATATTATCTTTGCTATTATCATTAGGGTCTTCTCCCATTCTAATAGCTCTTCGTTTAGCTCTAGCCATTTCAGCATCACCTTTATCTTCACCACGACCATCCTTCCTCTATTATTAATATTATATTATTTAAATATTATCATTTATTATAACCTTAACACCCCCTCCTCCTTGTTGCTGCCTTATTGCTTTCTTCAACCATTCTGGATTAGCTGTTTTATTATCATCTTCTTTTATCTCATCATCTGAATCATCTGAGAATTGTTGTGACTCTATATCACGACGCCTTCGAGTATTATGTGACATTATCTATAATGGTACTAGTACATTAGAAACAGCAGCACCAACAACAGCAACAACAATACTATTAACACAAGACAGAGTTATAATAATATGGACAATAAGAATATGTGACAAATGGTGGTAAATATAACATATGTACATATAAGTGATGATGGTGAGGAAGATGACAAACGATACTACGACATAGGAACTATAATGATGTTATTAAGCATTAGGAATATAGTCAATACTATAAAACCATTTTGATAGAGGAAGAGGAACTCTTATTCTTCGATTCATTTAATGGTGGTATCTGTAAAGATAGTTCATACTGTACTATAACACCATCGTTATTACATATTTCATTTCCTCTGGCATATCCTCCTCTATCCTTTTCCTTATATACATATAAAATGCATTATTAGGATCTCTCATCCTTTCTTGATAACATGGTTTTTTAACTATCTCTACTGCTGATCGTACCTTTATAATTATTAATTGCAGCTTGCCGGGATCGAGCCTGGGTCGTTCGAATGAAAGACTACCTTTTCGAGCATAATAAAACAGAATGATCTTGCTACCAAATCAATAAGCCAATCAGGTACATATGATAAATGAGGATCTAGATGTAATATACATTGCATAAACCTATATCATTATATTATATATCATCATTATTAACCCTTATTATTATTACGTTCTACCATTCCCTATTGGTGTTAATGTTAAACCACTATTATTGATAATATCACATGGCACAGAGCCTTTATCACATTGTGGTATATCATTTGATGATGCATATGGTTCATATGATGATCCAACCTAATAATAACAACCTATACTGCTGCTACTGCTGCTGCCACTCATCATCATTTATTACTTCTGTCTTTAGTAATATAACTATTTGTCGTGGATTATCATGTGACCCCATACAATCAATACCATCTAATAATAATAATATGTACACGTACATTATCAATGTATATATAACATGGCTTACCAACTGAGAATACTGCCTCTCTATTCTGAAATGGCCATGGAATATTAGCTTTAATATGTACTAACATTTGAGTTGGTGTCGGATTTACTATCTAATTATTAATACTGTATTTACTGTATATATTATAATATTACCACCTTATTAGCTTGAGCTAAACCTAGTAGCTTAAAGGTTGGTAACCATTGAGTATAAAAGCCAACTTCATTAAGTAATGCTAATAGATCAAACATAGGTGAATCTATAGTACCCTCAACTCTTAAAGAATGTACCTTACTATTATATTATTATACATTCATATCAATTATTATTATTACATTAGGTGATTCATTATTATGTTGATAAAGTGTTCTTATTCCATTGGCATCTCTTTGTAATACCCATCCATTATCATTACTTAATTCATCTATATATAATATAATATATATTAAAGCTACGTGCTATTATTATATACATTATCATTACATCTTATATCCTTCATCCTTTTACTACGTATCCTAGTCCTATTTATTATACCTTTATTATCTTTATATTCATCTATTATCTCTTCAGGTATATTACCATTACTAACAACCTCTACATGAGTTAATCTCCTACCTATAACCGTATAACCGTATAATATTGCATTATTATTACTACTACTACCTGCTCTAGCTATTCTATCATATTTAATATCATCAAGTAAACTATTAAACTCTATTCTTATATCATTAGTAAATTCATCATCATCATATTCATCATCAGTTACACTGCTCCTTGCTGTTGTATAACTAACTTCAGATGGTATAGAAGGACACGATGATGATGATGATGATGTTGAACGTGTATCATCATCATCTATTGGAGTGGTGATGAATCCCATGACTTCAACAACTAGATAATACCAAAGTACATAATATGAGCTTCATCAACAAAACATAATATTATTAAAACAACACTAAATACTACTAGAAACGAAATGGGTCATAAGACGCCAACACGCGATGATGATAATGATGAATGGGATTTAACTTGTTAACTATCCCTTATAGAAGTATCCAATGGAGGTACCTAAACAATGTACACATTAACATTCAATCTACCTGCAACCCTCCTACTACTATTATTACATATTTCATTTCCTCTGGCATATCCTCCTCTATCCTTTTCCTTGTATACATATAAAATGCATTATTAGGATCTCTCATTCGTTCTTGATAACATGGTTTTTTAACTATCTCTACTGCTGATCGTACCTTTATAATTATTACATTAATTGGTAGTATTATTATTACTACCTGTTGTAATAATAAATAACAGAAGTTACGTGCTGCTATATCAATTAACCATTCTGGTACTAATGAAATATGAGGATCTATATGTAAAACAACTTGCATAAATCTATATAACATATATTAGATATATAATTAATAATAATATTATTACGTCATTCCATTCCCCAATGGTGTTAATGTTGCACCACTATTATCATTTATATTACATGTAGTAGACCTTTTACTTTTAATAGGCATATCCAATTCTGATACATATGGCTCATAGGATGATCCAGACTAATAATAATAATATTAATAACATAATAATAATAAACATATTATACAAACTACTACCTCTGACTTTAATAAAATTACTATTTGACGTGGATTCTCATATGGTCCAATACAATCTATACCATCTACTAATTAGTATATCCTTATTATATAGTATATATTATTACCAACAGATATAACTAAATCCCTATTATTAAATGGCCATGGTAATGCTGCTACTATATGAAATAACATTTGTGTTGCTTTTGGTTGAGCTACTCTTTTAGATTGTATAATACCAAGATATTTATAACTAGGTATCCAATTAGTATAGAAATCAACTTCACTTAATAGTGCCATTAGATCATATAATGGACATTCTATATTACCTTCTATACGAAGTGAATGTACCTTATATAATACTCTATATAGGATAATGATAATAATAATATTACATTAGGTGAATCATTATTATGTCTATAATATGTTTTTATACCATTATTATCCCTCTGTAATTTCCATTCATTATCATTATTAAGTGTATCTATATAATACCTAGTATATATGATAATGCAAACCACCACCTCTAACATTTTGCATACGATTAGCTCTCTTTTCCATTAACTTTATTAATTCATAATTATTATTCCATTTATTTAATATATCACTAGGCATATCGTTTACACTACATAGATTTCTTATATGTTTTAATCTACGACCTAATACAATATTAACATTATAATATCTTTATACCCTACTATTACTACCAGCTTTAGCCACTTTATCTTCTTCTATATCTTTTAATAATTTATCCACTTCCATATATATATCATGACTAAATTCATCGATATCGGTTATATTGCTCCATGCTGTTGTATAACTACTACTTTCTGATACTGTATCTGATGATGATGATACTGATGTTGGATATGGTTGGTAATATAAAACCATAATGAAACCTGATATCAAGGACTTGATATTTATAATGTATATAACACAACAATAAGTTGAATGACAGTAATGCCTCCTCTGAACCAAACACGATAACACGAAAAACAGCCTTGGTAATAATAAGAGTATACTACTAAGTACTTATATACATTTCCAACCATCAGCTGGTGGCACCTAAACCCATGACACCACAAAATCACTATAGAAACTCAAGATGACAATGATATTATTACATATATCATTTCCTCTGGCATATCCTCCTCTATCCTTTTCCTTATATACATATAAAATGCATTATTAGGATCTCTCATTCGTTCTTGATAACATGGTTTTTTAACTATCTCTACCGCTGATCGTACCTTTATAATTATTACTAATAATATTAATATATAATAATAACCAACCTTAGCTAGTATCATATAACACATATTCCTTACTACTAAATCTAATAACCATGCTGGTATATATGATATATGAGGATCTAAATGCTCAACTATTTGAACATATCTAACAACAATATCATTAATAATATTATCAACTTATCGACACATGTATTACGTTTTTCCATTATCATAAGGGGTACACACTATACCACTTGGTTCCAATATATCACATACTACTGCACCTTTATCAGGTAATGGCATATCATCAGCTTTAACTAATGGCTCATATGAATTACCAGACTAATAATAATAAATTATTATAAACAACAACAATAAATAAGAGTAATACTAACTTCTGATTTTAATAATATAATTAATTGTCTAGGATCCTCCTCTTTACCAATACAATCTATGGCATCTACAATATAATAATGTATATCATTATATCATTATTAGTTATTATTATTATTACCAACTGAAAATAAACAATCTCTATTAGCTATTGGCCATGGTACAGATACTTTTAAATGATTCAACATTTGTGTAGCTCTAGGATTAACAACCTATTAATACTTATTGTATATATGATTAACAGGGACCTTTAACTACCTTTTCTGCCATAGTTAAACCTAAATATTTATAACTAGGTATCCATTGTGGATAATATTCAACTTCATTTAATAAGGCTAATAAATCAAATACTGGACAATCAACCATACCTTCAATTCGAAGACAATGTATCTATTTAATATTATAATTAATAATATATATATAACATTACATGTGGTGTTAATGGATCATGTTTATACATAGTTTTAATGCCATTTGAATCTCTTTGTAATTCCCAACCATCTGTATTACTTAACGCACCTATGTCATCATCATCATAATATTATAAGATATAAACCTTAATATTACCTCTAACCATTTCCATTTTATCTAGACGTTTTTTAGCATTACTAATACTTTCAGAGTGTTCTATGAATCTATCTAGTAATGCTTTATCCCATTTATTCTTATAAGATTCCAAATAGGTTAATCTACGGCCTACTGATCAATAACCTACTACTACTCATTTTACTATTACCAACTTTTCCTATTTTATCCATTTCAATATCATTTATCATCTTATCAAACTCTAACATGAGGTCATCATCATCATTGTCACTAGCCGTAGTTGCCGGCGATATCCATTTATTATCATATGCCATAACGCAACTGGAGAACAACAACAACAAGGAAGAGGTAGTGATTTTTTAAAATGTAAAACATGAAACGCTTCGCTCCGCTGTTCGATGCGACTTTTTGTCTATGTTGAAGTTGCTTGTTTGAGTTTTACTAGTATGACAGATTCATCAACATCGCCATCAGTTAGGATGCCACCTGGATATGGTAATCCTGGACGTGCTGGTGGGTTTAATAATGTAATAATAGTTATATATTATATAGTATATTATTAAATTAGATGGGGGATCCAAGTGAAGCAAGTAGACTTCTAGATGGATGTCATCAAATAATGGTTGCTATGTCTAGTCCTGCTATATTTGAAAATTCAAAAGAGAAAGCATTTCAAGTAATAGCTAGAGGTGTCAGAATACATATTATTAATACCGTTAGACATTTCGTAGAGGTTGCCTTGATTTAAAAAAGGATATTTCGGCAACCGAAGGGCTTGAAAGTGACAAAATTGATGGTAATAGATAATATATAAATAATAGTATAATAATATATTAATATTAGATTGGATGATTGAGAATTGTTGGTTATTCTTATTTGAATTAGCAAAGTCTAGATTACGAAGGAAACATATATTAGAATGTATGGAAATATTATGTACCAGTGATAGATGGAAAAAGGTAATAATATTTAATATAGGATAAGTATAGTGATTATGATAATTATGATGATAGATGTTGGATGATAATGATAGAATAAGGGATAAACTAGGAGAATTAGATGATTCATTTATACAAACTGTTGTATCTGAATTTCATGTTAAGCCATTACCACCAAAACCACAACCACAACCTAAAACTAAATGTAATAATAATAAAAGGAGGCAGCATATAATACTTATTATTAATATCAGCAAATATAAGACGTGGTAATCGTAATAATAAATGGGAAACTGGATCAGCAGTTGCTACTGGTAATAATAACCATTGATATTAACCATTAACAAGAACAAGAAGAAGAAGTGTGCTGCTGCTTCTTTTTCTGTAGTGAGTAAACCTATACTACCATCTACACCCGTATTAACAACATCATCATTAAATCGTGCTAGAAGTGCAAGTTTAGGCTCACTCAATGTAATACTAATATTTATCATGAACTTTATTAATATTATGTTAGATTGATAATAATAATGATGGGGCGAAAGTTGGTAATGAGGCTGCTGCTGCTGCTGTTGGTACTATTACAGGTAATGATATACTATATTAAATATAAATAATAGATATATTATAGATGGAGTAGTAGCAGGTAATGGTGGTGATACTCAATCATCACATGGTTCATGGTCAATAGAAGAAGTAGATGATGATGATGATGATGCTTTACTCAATAATAATCATCATCAAGGAGGTAGTACTATATTTATATTATAAATAATAATAGGCATTAGGACATAATACAGAACAGCTGCAACCTGCAACAGTAGGAAATACTCAACTACCTAAACAAAATAAACAACAAGCTAGTTTAAATAAGAAAACATCAGTTATTATAATAGATAAATCAAGGACTCGTAGTGGTACATGTTCATCAAAGCATAGTATGATACCTGATGATAATGATGATGATTTATCACCTGCAGCAGCAGTGTCTAGTGGGATAGCAAGTCCTAGTGCGGTAGTAGCTAATAGTATTGTTGATACTAATCCATTCCGCAACCCTAAACTATTTGAAGATGATAATAATATAACAGATGAAGATGATAATATTAGTATTGATGAATGGTGGAATACACCACCACCACCATCAACAACAGACCCTGCTGCTCCACAACAACCAGCAGCAGCACCAACAACAGCAGGAGGAGCAGGAGCAGGAGCAGGAGGCAGATGTACAGTATTAAAGGGTAATATAATAATAGGGTGGTTTTATGATATTATAATAGATAATAATACAGTGGAGATAGAGGCATTACAAAAACAACAAGAAATGATACTTAAGCAGCAACAAGAGTTAATGAAGGCTATACAGTTATTAAGTATGAATGAAGGAGGGGAGATAACAGGACCAGGACGTGGATTAGAGGGTAATTATGGATACAGGGTAATAATAATATTGATATTGATTGGTATTAATTATAATGTATTTTCAGATGTATTAATAATAATGAGGTTTCTTATTCATTATGTTACTGTTATTATTGAATACTAACATTACAACATTACTACTTTTTACAATACTCATTATTGTTGATTTTATTAGTAAATAATATATTACAGTTATTAATCATGTCTAACAAGAATCATATTACTACTACAACTACTACATTATCAAATTTATCATCACCTGCTCATCATCATAATCATCATGAGCCATTTATATCATCATCTGCATGTATACGTGCTGAAAGATTATACCGTATAATATGTAGAAGGCTCGGTCATAGCGTGGATGGTGATGTTGATGAGGCTATAGCTAGGGATCTTAGATTTAATGGTGCACTAGTTGTTGATTTGGATTTATCTAAAAAAGAGATATTAAATTCTATAATTGGCTTATTAAAAGAAGCACCTACTATATATCAATTATTATTATATTCTGGTACATACTTTTTTGGTAATCAACCAGCTTATAAAGATCAAGTTAAAAGTTTAAGAAGAAGGTTAAAGTAATAATAAAGGGTTATGGGTTATAAAATAGTAAGATAAGGGTTGTTATTATTAGATATAATATACTTACTGAAACCGATTTAATAAGACAATTAATACAATCAGTATCAATATATCTACAATCAAGTATACTTAATAATAATGTATTAGTAATTGATTTAACTGGTGTACCATTAAAACCTATAACATCATCTACCAATAATACATTATCATCTAATAATAGTATGGGACATTTAACAGGGACACTCCGTACAACATTATGGAAGAGTAGTGGTCCATTAGAAGATTTATTACATGCATTAAAGTCATGTAAAAAATTACAAAGATTATCATTGGCTAATTGCCAGTTATCTGATAAAGGTTTACAACTATTAGCACCAATAATAGGCAAAGATCTACCTAAACTTGATACATTATGTATAGCTAAGAATAGATTAATAAGGCCAGCTAGAGCATTAAGAAGAATGTTTAATTTAAGAGAAGTTAGTATATCGAATAATAAGGCAACAAGAGCATTAATATTATTGGATATAGGGAGGAATCCACTTGGATGTGGTGAATATAATGATTATAATAGACTACAATTAACACTTATGGAATGGTGTGGGTTAATGGATAATAATAATAATAATCATCATCATGGCTTGGAGATACTTAAGATAAATGGATGTAGATTGGAGAGGATTGATATTATTATACAATCTTTGAAAAATATATTAATAAAAGGAAAAGATAAAGAGAATAGTAATAGAGTAGTATTGTTATTACTATAGTCTATATTATTATTAGGTAATACTTGTTATACATTACCGCGTATAAAGGAAATTAATATTAATAATAATCCATCATTGACTGATGTATTCAAAGATATTATAATAATAATACTACTACCAGTACAGTTTGTTATTATTATTAGGGTACTCAAACTGAACTCGATAAATTATTATCTGATATATCACAATTACGAGGAGGAGGGGATTTGGATATCAATAATAATGATAAGTACTATTAGTATTACTATCTACGGTTCACTATTATATTCTATATTATTATTAGCATGCCCTCTTCCTCATCCTCTTCATCATCATCAACATCATATAGGGGGGTATATGATAATATAAGCACACCTACTCATAATAAAGTATGGTATATACCATTAACAACTAGATCATTAGATAATACTTATCATCGTATACAGTATAATAAGGAAAAAGAAGACGAAGAAGAAGAGTAATAGTATTATAACAACATTATTAATAATAACTTATTATTAGATATCATTGTATTATAAGAGATGCAATAAGTGAAGGATATAGTGATAATAATGATGAAGATGAAGATGGTGGTGATGGTAATTCAAGGGAATTGTTTAAATATAAATATAATGAATATCTTAATAATATTAAACGTCTTATGGATATAAAGTAGTGGTAGGGGTATTATCAATTATTATATAATTATTCCTAGATATCCACATATTAATAATAATACAGATAATGATGATGATTATACAAATAATAATAATAATAATAGTAGGCCAGTAGTACTTGAGGATGAGAGGATAGTATCATCATCATTACATTACCGTAACAGCTATAATGATATAATGAACTCAAGCTTTGGGTATAATAATAATAATGAATTGATTAATAAGAATAATAATGATATGCTTCATGGTCTTGGTCATGGTGGTGAGGGTGGTGAGGGTGAGGGTTGTTTATTTACTCCGAGAGAAGGTAGTAATAATAATAAAACAAAGAATGGAGAACATGGAGATGATGATGATGATTTGGTAATGTGGTTACCAAAAGGTGCATTATTATTATAATTCGCTCAATAATGTATATATGTTATTAGTTATCATTATGCATATTAATAATAATGTTAGTTCTATAATATCATCAATGACATTATCATCATCACCACCACCATCACGGGGATTGGATATTATTATAAATGATGATATATTATCAGTTGATAATAACAATTGTCATTTTATTACCCCAAAGAACACTAATAACAACAACAACGACAACAACAACAACAACAACAACAACAGTGCTTCAAGAATAATACATCCTAATTCCAATACATCCCATAACACCACCATCATCACTGATAGCAGTTGTTGTAGTTGTTGCTCCCCTATCCCTACTACTACTAAGAATAGGAGGCATATGTCATCATCATCATCATGTTCTTCTTCACCATCAACTATATGGCCATGGAAGGTAGTAGTATTAGATACTGTTATGTAGTATGAATATTATGATATATTATTAGACGGGATTAGCATTTCATAATAATACATCATTATTACGCTCATCCCCTACTCCATCACCATCATCGATAGGACATAACTTGAAGGAGGCTGATGATGAGTATTGTACAAGTACACCAACCTCATCATCATCACCATCATCATCATCATTACTACCTTCACCTCATACCAAGCTATTATTAAAGAATGCTACTGATAGAGTAATAATATAACAGCAGCAGCACCATCATCAAACACTAGTATTATTAGATAACAAATGATTATATGATATTATTAAAGGTGGCATCATCATCATCAGATAATGGTGGTAGTAGTGGTACATTACTACCCCCACTAGTTGTGAATTCTGGTTTAACTAATAATAATCCAATAGTAAAGAGGAGTAGATCTTGGAGAGTTGAAGCATTATATGATACTAATGTACAGAAAGTATTGGATAAAATGAAGATAAGGCAGAATGAATATCATAGAAAGTTAGAAGATGCAATAAATAAAAGAAAAGGGTTATTAAATGATATAACAAGTGATAAGTTAAATGCTATACTACGACAATTAAATGCATTAAGTGATAAAGTAGAAGAGGCAAGTATTATGATTGATGAAAGATGGAAAGATAGGATAAGATGGCAAAAGCAGAAGAGACAGGATACAGCAATAGCGAAGGCAAGTAGGAAAAGGAAGATAGCTTTTCAAAAAGGAGGAATACTCAATAACCCTAATAATACAAAGTTGGAATCTGTAATAGAAGATAGTAGTAGTGATATAATATATAATGATAATATAAAATATATGATAGCAAATAATGATGATTATATAATTAATACACAATCATTATTATCATTATCAGGTAGTATGGTGGTAAATTATAGTTAATACAATTAATTATTATTTTAGATGACCATTGGAGTTACTTTGAACAGTATCTACGACTTGATAATGATAATGCTACTACTACTGAGGGTGGTAGTAGTAATAATAATAATACAGCAGCAGCACCTGGTGGTGGTAATAATGGTAGTAATAAGATGGATATTAGAAGAAGAAGGTTATCTGCCTTGGCTAACTGTCTTATGGATTTACATAAAAGGGCTATAAATAGAATAGAAAGTATAGGGGGATGTAATGAGGCTATATTAATGTTGATGGAAGATGATAATAACAATGAGAATGGCAATGATGATAGTAGTAGTAAGGATATAGGAAGTAGGATGTTAATAACCATTTAGATGATAATAATAATTATAATGAAGATGATGATGATGGTGATGAATTATATTATGATGATGATGGTAATAACAATAATAATATGAAATAGTTCTTCTTCTTCTTCTTGTTGTTGTTGTTGTTGTTGTTGTTGTTGTTGTTGTTGTTGTTGTTGTTGTTGTTAGAGAATGAAGAAGTATTGAGTAAGTATTGTGAAGTACTTGTATTAGCATCACAACGTATGCATATATTATTATGTATTATGAAAGCATTAGCTTGGGAAAAGAGGATGAGAAGGTAATAATAATAAAGAGAAGGAGAAAAAGAAGAAGAGGGATATTATTAATAGTCTACCACCTTATGGCTCATCTAACAACAACAATATACTATATGATAGATCAATAGGAATATCATTTGAAGATCATATTTATAAATGGTTTGATACTGAATTACAAATAGCTAAAGCATCTGCTCAAGAATACTCTCATATATGTGTTGATCATGTAAGTGTTGTTGTATCCCTTAACCCGGATATTATAGAACTACTACTTACTATTATTATTGATAATCAGATACATGATTTATTAACATCAATTGATAATACATATAGCAGCCCCCTTCCACGGAGATTATTACAAAATGTTGAATCATCTGCTCAAGCTTATAGTCATCATCTTAATGCTTTAACACAATTCTTGGATAACTCAGATGCCCCTATTGGTGAAGAGGGTTTACCATTACTTTGGTTATTACATGAATTAGAACAATTTAAACTGAATTCATCAATAAAAATAAAGCAGCATATAGGTGAAGATATTAAAAGATCATGTGCTTTAATAAGGCTAATATTATTATTAATACCATCTGGGGAATATCGATATCATAATCACCGATATAATAATAATAAAGGAGTATTAAAGGGTACACCAAGTATAATAACGTATCCACATAGTGGTACTCTAATAGAAGGAAGGAAAAAAGGATATTATAATGAAGATTATGATGATGATGATAAGGAGAATTGTATAGATAATAATATTATGAGAATATCATAATAATGTTCACAATATTTACTAGTATGTGCATTTAATTAATTTAACAACATTTATCATAATGTAAACTACTACTACTAGTATTATTATTATTATTACCGTTAATTACGGTATGAGTTGACTTAACATCATCATTAGTAGTATTAGTAGTAGCTGTAGTATAACAACATTATTATTGTTATATTATCTCCTCCTTTTTCTGCTATATGCTGCTGCTGCATGATGTCATTATATCCCCCATTATAAATTGATGTATTGGGTTTATTAATAATATATATTAATTAAGACTTATACTTTATTATTATTATGACTACTACTACTACCTCCTCTTCTTATCTTGGTAATCCTTTAACACATGTTGATATTGATGAAATTGATAGGGTACAGTTGGAAGAACGAAATGAAAGGTAGTAGTAGTAAGGTAGCAGCATCTGATAATAATAATAGTCGTAATGATTAGTGTTATTATTATTATTATTGTTATATAGTCATTGTTCTACTGGAGCATATCTTACATCAAAGCAGAGACAGACTATAAAAGCATCTAAACCATGGGAACAAGTAGTTACAGATGAAGAAGGTAGAAGGAGATTTCATGGAGCATTTACAGGAGGATTTAGTGCTGGGTAACAACGATAATAATAATACATATTAAAATAGGTTAGGTATTATGGTGTAGGTATTATAATACAGTAGGGACAAAGGAAGGTTGGACACCATCAACATTTGTTAGTAGTAGATCATCATCATCTTATAAGAATCACGATAATGATAATGATAGAAGACAAAAGAGACATCAAAAGGTGATAATAGAGAAGGACAAGGAGAAGAAGGGGGGCAGGTTGGTTATTAGTAATAATCAGATTAGTGATTTCATGGATGATGAGGATTATAATGAGGGTATTGGTAAAGAATATGATGCGGGAGCTATAACAACTACAACATATGATGATGATGATGCTGGTGGTGGTGGTAGTGGTGGTATTGAAGTTAGAGATAGGGTAAGTAGGGAGAAGGGAGAAGGGAGAGGAGAAGGATTACATGACGACACTGATTGGGGTCGGCAGGTTGGATTATCAATAATGAAGAATCAAGGATGGAGAGAAGGAACACTTGTTGGGGAAATATCTAATAATAGATTATTATTTAATAATAAAGATGATAATGATGAGAATAGAAAAAGAAAGTAATAAGTTAATATCATTAATATCATCATGAATACGTTTATTATCATCAATAATAGTAGGGTGTACACATTCTCATCATTACCACCAAATATACAAAAGACTAGATTTAACTACCAAGACTTAAATACATATGAAGATGATGGAGAAGGGGAGGAAGAAGAGGAAAGGATACATAATAATATTATAGCTATTCATCGTTGGGTTGATAGAATGGTTAATGATGGTGGTGATCATAAAGATAATATGCATGGCATTGGGTAACATAATAATAATAATGTTATATAGTAGTATAATAGTATTTAGATATAGTGGTACATTAAGAAGTGAAGTGGGGAGAACAACAAGAACACATAACGAAACATCATCATTATCATCATCACCCGCAAATGAACTATTATCATCTATCTTTGGAGATGATGATGATGCGAGAAATGAAATGAAATCATCAAATAGAAGACAAGGTGGTGGGCTGCTACGGCAGAAGCAGCAGGTGAAACATAATAGTATGATAATACCAAATAAATCTACTCAAGCTGTTGGGGCTTTTGGTATTGGTAAGTAATAGTTAAGATTATAAGTAGTAGTAGTAGTAGGTGTTAATTATTAGGTGTATTTGATGAAGCTGATGGTGGTGATGGGTATGATATTGACGTATATGATGATGAAGGGAATGACTATTATCAAGGAGGATATAAAAATAAAACATATTCTACAACTGTTGTGGAGATAGATGATGATGATGGAGATGGAGTTAGTGTTGTTAGGATGGCTGATAATAATAATAGATTAAAGGGGAAATCACATAATGGTAGAAATAATAATATGATAAAGATAGATGATAAAGTGCAAGGAATAGAGGTTGGTTAATATTATTGTTGTGATAGGGTATAATACTATTATTATGTTAGGTTGTTGATTTAATAAATGATGATAATGAAAGGAAGAGAGGACAAAAGCGTGATAATCATAATCGAAGTACATCGAGTGAACCATCTAATAATAATGATATATATAATAATAAAAGAAGTAAAATAAGAAATAAGAATTATATTTATAATAATAACGATGATACGCTTGATGGCATGTTTACTGTAATATTGATATTATTATACGTTTAATATAACAATTATAGGCATCCAACTCAGCATCATCATCATCAACATCGAGTATTATTGATAATAATGATATTATAATATCATCGTTGATTCCTGAACCACCCAGTGTACCTAAAGGTTTCAGAAGTCATCTCCACGTAATAATAATATAATCCTGTCTCATCATGATCATAGTATATATTATAATTAGATACCATCATCATCATCGAATGATGATGGCACCTTTAGAGATACATCACCGGAGTATCAAAGATTGATTAAATGGTTAAGGGATAATTCAACATCAACATCATCATCAAATAATAATCACGATAATAATAATAAAGCAATGACTATGAAAGAGAGGAGTAATATAATATCTGGAAAAGAAGGATGGTGTTCAAATAATAAATCAGTAGTACTATCATTTACTTCTTCTTCTTCTTGTTATTGTAATTGGTATATTCCCTTACGGTCAGGTAATAGAAGCTCGGACGACCCATTTATCATCATCACACAATAATAAGGGAGGAGGAGGGGCGCTATGGTCGAATGTTGATGATGCAGTAATCTGATTGTTGTGGATATATGATTATCATTACTGTTATTATTAATAAGGTCAGACGAGAAGCTTTATTGGCAGCAGTGGGTGGTAGAACTATTAATATGCATAAAGAATCATCAACAACAACATCTTCGTCGAGCAGTTTATCGTTGGAAGTTTTCAATGGTGATCCTGATAAGCGTCGACGATATGAGATATTCTGTAATCAAATGGCAAGTGGTGCACCAACATTATCAGCACATTGTAAGTTGATATATTATTATTAATCATTCACTTATTAGGTAATGTTAACTTTAAGGAACTCAAAGAATTTACTAAATTATATGAGAGCATTAATAATGAGGATTCAGCAGGAAGCAGCAGCAGCAGGCATGGTAAAGATAAGAAGGTCACCAATGAGATTGATGATGAAACTACATCTTATGAATCGAATAATAATCTAACAACACCGGCGGCTCAGATTGCAGAGGCTTTGAAAATACTTCAACCGAGTAAACATGTCGAATGCAATTGGAAAGCTGAACCGTTAGTTTGTAAGTATTAATATGAATATTATTAACAGTATCATTACTAAAAGGTAAACGATTTGGATGTCCTGATCCGTGGAGGCATAAGAAGTTCTACGATGATTCTTATGAGGCATTGAACAAAGGGCAGAGGAGTCGTTGGGCTGGTGGTAAGGATCGTTATAATAGAAGATATAAACAACAACAACAAAGAGATGATGATAAAGGTTTGTTATAATAATATACCTCCTCAATAATCGATTGACCATCTAGGTTCACATCGGGGACAATTTAAGGAAGACTTGATGAAGAGCAGCCGAATGAATGAAGAAGATTCATCGACTATGCAGCATTCTCCTCCTCCTTCGTGTTATGAACCATCAATTATCTTACAAGCTGATGAGCTACTGCCAACTAAGGCATCCCGAAAACCACCACAAGACTTATTTACAGATATTTTCGGTGATTAATAATAATACAATATTGTGTTATTCAGTAACTTTGTTTCAACATAATCGGCAACAGTACAATTGCATTCATTATCATACCACATATGATTGGAAGTACGCAGATGCACTTGACAACACAATACGTTGTTAATAGAAAGTTTGATAATATACCAACGAATGGATGATGAGGATGATGATGACAGATTGATCGTCATCATCAATCATTCATGGTATTTGTTAATTTCTTTTGATTTTTGTTTTTATCTTCTCTTAATAATACGCAAGTATCTGTTTAAGTGTCATTCCTTCACATACCTCATACATTTACTTCAATACCTTTTTTCTAATTTAATCAAATCATATTCAATCTTATTGTATATGTCATCTCTCGTTGCTGCGACTTTATCAGTGATTGTTGTCTGGTTCGTTGTTGATGATAATGGATGTTCATGATGTTCAGTAATAACTGATGATATGATATAACATTAACTATATACAATATACTGATTACCCGGCGGCGGCGGTGGCTTGAAGATATTATTATTGCAGCATTCTCGTGATGAATTTACCAACTCATCGATACGTTTAAGTTCGTTATTTAAACCTGTTACTCTAACTAACTTATTATAGGATATTATTAGTTATATGGTTATATGATGTTACTAGTCAGTTCATTGTAAGTATCCGCAATGTTGCATCTTTCTCTACTATTCATATCTTCTACTGCATCATCACTTTCTATCAATGATACCATCGTAACATATGGATGACTATCACTATCATCATCATCATCATCATCATCCTCCTTAGTAGTAGTAGTAGCAGCATTATCAAAAGTAATATTATCAAAATAGCTTGATATACGAGGTATACCTTCAACTTATGTATACTTCATTATTAACTAGTATGCTGCTATACTTCACTACTACTACCTCGTTCTTCTCTTGCATTACGTTCTTTTATTAGTTTTTTTTGTAATGATAATAGTATCATCCTATAGTCATTGTCGTTATCAAGATTATTGTTGTCTTTAATCGTTGGAGTGGCCTTGAATGGTAGTATCATGATTGGTTAATATACTGGAGGTAGGTTTGGCACATACAGTATTAATAATAAACAATGATGAGTTATGATAACAACGCTTAGGAATGATAATGATGCAGAAATGATGACATTTACTATGATGATGATGATTGATGTATTTTACTAATATCATGTTTCACTAATATCATGATTTATAACATTTTCTATATGTAACCTTCGTATTCGAGAGTGGTGGATGTAATGAGAAGCCAGGCATACAACTTGTACATTGATATCTAATAATTAATATTAACACTAACATCAATACTACTAGCAGCTTCATTAGTAGTCATGCCTCCTACTATGCATTACCTATCTATACATGTTTGGCATCCTGTTGGACATTGTATTATCATATGATCTTCACCATACCTACTATTTACATAATAGTACACTTCTAATCTTTTCAATTCTCCCTCCCTCTTTTGCTTTTTTACATTCTAAAATAATTATCATAACCTCGTTGTGTTTTTGGTATACAATAACCACTATTAGTTCTTCCTATTGTATAATCCATTATAACAAAATGACCAGTATTAAAACATGATGTACAAGTTGTATCATACCTGTTATTATCATTATACCATCTATATTACTACTACTTATTATCATATTACTATTACTACTTGGTAAAACAAGATCTACACTCGGGATGACATGGTTGACACCCCTCATCAACCGTACCGTATGTTGAATCAACTTGACAATTAAATCTAATAATAATAACACCCAATATTACTATTATTATTATAGTTGTATATTATCATACATGCATATTTTCCTAAAATCATGTATATAATTATCAGTACATGCATCACATTCATATCTAATAATAAATATATAATAATAATACTCTATATTATGATAACATCATTACTGTTCATTTCCGTGACATTCATCACAATTTAATGGGCAATTATAACAATCATATCCTTTACGAAATGTACCCTCACCACAGTTACTTATATCAATACATTTATCACACCATAATTCATAACCATTCTAATAATAATTAATATACTGAATCAACGAATGTAATAATTATTATAATATCACTTCACATTTATGAGTTCTCCATCTTTTATCATGATCTTGAAGATGACACCCTTTATCCATTGACACGTGACTTATTGATGTTATAATATTATTATTATTATTATCACATTCTCTTCTATTTAATAAAGTTACATATATTGGTAATACTGATGATAATAATAATATTATGGTATTTAATAGTGATGCAGTATTGTATAGTAGTAGTCGTGGTGGTGGTGTTTGCATGTCCTAATTGGATGATACTTATAATAGAGATTAACAACAACACCCCAACAACAAAAACCCAAATTATAACAATATAACAAATGAAACATAATAATATTATTAAAGTTAACATGATGAAGTAGTAGTAGCAATAAGTGTATCATTATCACCTATATAGGTAATACTAATAATAATAATAATAAGTTGTTAAGGGAAGGGTTGATGATGATGTATTGGTGTAATTAGGTTGTTAGTGATATCAATAATGATAATAATAATATTATTATTATTAAACCAGTTATTAATACAATAACAACATCAACACAATAAAAGCTATGGGGATTACTTATTCTTCTCTATACTGCTTATTCTTATTCTTCCTGTATTTGTAAATTTTAAATTGTAAAAATAATATTAACAGTATACAAATAGGATATAAAAGTAACACATGAGTAGTAAGTCATCAAGTAACATCATTATCATCATTATTAAAATGATGTATTATATTATTATTAATTATATCACTTGAATACCATGATATACCTAATATTAACAACAACAACATTGACAATAACATCTATCCGTTATCACCTCCTCCTCCTATACTTGTATCACTTCTTTTCCTTGATAATGATGTTGTTGTATGATTATTATTACTAATACGTATTTTCTTGTTTCTCCTTATAATAACATCATTATCATATTTGTAATCATCATAATTCCGGCTATCACTACTTTCATTACGCTCTTCTTCATCTTCACTACTATTACTATATTCATTATTTCCCTTAATCATCATTATTTTATGATCATCATCAATATTATTATTTTTAGGTGTTAATGATACAACCTTCCTTGCCTGTGGTATAGGAGGCTTATAATAACTATAATAACAACAACAAAAACAACACTAACAATAATAATATTATATATATCATTTACTACTACTACCTGCTATAACCACCACCACCACTACCAGTATCAGCAGCGGCAGCAGCAGCAGCACTATGATGATGATTATGGTTGTGCCACCGCCGCCCCAGTCCTCCTCCTTCTTCTTCTCCTGGTCCTTGTTTTATCTTATTATTATTATCTAATGCACTGTCTTGTGTACTACTTGGTGGTAATGAACTTCCACCATAACCATATGCTTGACGTACATGTTGATGCAAACCAACAACAAATTCAACAGCAGTAGCAGGTGCCTCATTGTCGTGCCCCTGTTGTTGTATTATTATTCCATTATTATTATCTATTAAAGGTTGTATTGTATTATTATTACAATACCATCCATTATCGATATAAGAGGGATGGGTATATTGTATCACTGATTGTTCTTGTTGTTGTTGTTCTTGTTGTTGTTGTTGACTATTATTAATATTATCTTCCTGGGTTCCTAATATATAATAATAACATCATTAATTATTATTACTATTATTACCACCCAATTCTAATACAATATCCTTATGTCTGGATAATGCCACCTTCGTTATATGGCGTATAATTGCTCGTTCAGTATATCTAATAACAATATATTAATAACAAGTGTTCAATAATAATAATACAATAATCTTTCATCCTCATTATTAATTATATTCCTTCTTTTATTATCTTTACTTAATCCATATCTAATCTTCATTATTACCCTATATATAATCCATATTCATATTACTACTTGCAATCTATCTTTCTCCCCCTCAACATTAGTTCTGTTTGACCATAACTTTTAATTTTATTATCATTATCTTTATTATTTATTATCATCATTTCACTTAGTAATCTTCGTGCACCTTCTGGACAGGCATACTTAATAAAAGCATACCCTCTAGAATAACCATTATTATCCTTTACCTATCCATTATAATATTATTACTATTATTATAATACTCATACTTACTATTTCCACTATATTTACTAAACCCCATTGACTTAAATAATCTCCTAAACTCTCAATAGTTTCATTATTATTGAATCCAGCTATGAATACTTTACATTCATCACTGGCTCCATTTGGTAAAGTAGGTAATGGTAACTATTACCAACTAATAATATTATCAAGAGATAATAATAATCATCATTATTATTATTACTGCATTAACATCACCTTGTATGTCATTAACACCTGCTCTTGTTTTAGCATAATCTACCTTTAATACTTCTAGACCACACTCTTTACGACCCCTATCAATATATAATAACAATAACGACAACAACAGCGTTGTTGTTACTTAATATCTAATACTGATGCATCAGCACTTGAACCATTATAATACTGGATAAAAGCATAATTACCACCATTTACTTTTGACAAGTTTATTTTACTAATATCACCATATTTTGAAAAATAGTTAATTAATGCTTTATCGCTTCTCATATAGCGTGGTATATTACCAACATATCTGATATGACACTTTATTATATACTACTACTACAACAACAACACTAACATTATCAACCTTATCATTACATTCTTGTTGATCTTAAACCAATTAGACTAGGAGGTGTTGATATATCATTAAATGAGATGCCATCTCCTCCTCCTGCTGCTGCTAATGATGATGATGATGATGACTGTGATATCCTCCTTTCATCATCATCTTCTTCTTCTTGTCTCCTCTTTTCCCTTTTATATCCGTTCATCCATCTATCATTATTTGCCATTACACCCTAATACATGTCCTTGCTATTAATAATCATCACTTAACACTAATTAACACTATTAATATTAAAGAAACTGAACATTTGTATTTATTCTTGTATTTCATCATTCTCACTCAATCTACACTTATTTCCTTTTGTGTGATTCAACCCCTTTTCGCCCATTAGTAGTAGCAGCAGCAGTTGATACTGTTCCCCCTCCTCCTCGTCGTCCTCCTGCTGATGATGATGATGCTTTAGCGGCAGCATTATCAATCCTCATCAGCTCTTCTTGTTCTTTCTGCTCTTTCATCCCTTTATATCTAATAATATACTAATAATAATAAAGTAGCTGATTATTACTTTCTATACGCCCAGAAGGCCCCTATCATTAATAATGGACTGCTTAATACTATTGGTACTATTATTAATCCACCTATTGATAATAATAATAGTTATTATTAAAGTAGTAGGTGTATATTACCAGACACATATAACATTGTCTTGAATAATGGTATAAAATCTTTACCTCTTGTCGATAATAATGGTTTTATTGTTGATGCATAGAAAACCTTAGGTGCAAATATAGCTAATATTATTCTATCTAATAGGAATATACCAACAGTTGATGCCAATAACATACCTAATAACGATCATAATACTAATACTATCACTATTGGTAATACTATTATTATTATTGTTGTTATTGTTAGTATTATTATTACCAAGAACCTTATTTCTCAAATCATTAGGTAATACCATTAGTTCTAAGAAATGATTTAATGGTGGTATTATACCACTTGCTAGTATAAATAAACCAGCAGCACATAAGAATGCTGATAGGAATAATGCCCTATTCTCAAGATATCCTTGCATCCATGGACGACCTTTATAGTTAACCACTAATACAGCTACTTGTTGTGCACTTTTAACAAGGAACATAACTGTATTAAGTAGATTAGGTTTATAAGGTACCGATCTAATTACATATTATTATTATATAATAAGTAGTAGTATTATAGTTATATTACTTAAACATTGAGAATATATCATCGCCAAATCCACTCTCATCCATCATTTTATTTAACTTTTCATCTCTATTCCTTTCAAATTCATATAAGTCTTCTAATGCTTTATCACCTAATTATTATTCATTAATAATAATATAATAATTGTTGTTGTACTACTACCCATAGCAGTCTTTGCTAAATCCATTGCTTTAACTAATACATATAAATGTACTGATACCTGGGCCATAACTGATAAGAATATAGCGGGATGAAATACTGATCTTATTGGTAATACGTCAGATAATCTAATAATGAATATATATTAACTTATATAATAGTAATTATTATCACCTATCAGCCGGTTTAGCATAACTAAAGGCAATACTTGCTACCATTGTTAATAAACCCGAGAATATCAATTGTAATTCAGTTGGGTTACCACCCTCAACAGTTCCTGCTGCTAAAGTATATCTAATAATATATACGATAATAATAATACATCTTATTATTAATATTACGCGCTAACCATAGAATCTAACATCATTATCTGCATCATTTGTACATTTAATAATAATGTACATCGACCCTGCCTTATTATTTGTATTACACTCCTTATACTAGGGGCTCTAGATGTAAATGGTGCAGCAACTGATGCATCACCAAGTTGAACTACAGGTTTCATACCTATTAATAATAATCATTTACCATCCATATTATCATTAATAATAATATTACCTTCTTGTGATTGTTCATCATTATTATTTTCCATTTGTTTTTGTGCATTTTCCATAACAGTTGCCATAAAGCCTCCTCCTTTACCTTTACTACCCCAAGCTGCATTAGTACCGTACTTCCCTTGTAGCTCCTTTTGTACCTTTAACCATCATTATTATCATATTCGTAATTATTACTATAATAATACTACTACCTTCGTTAACTCAGACCTCAGCCTTGCTGATGAATTCTTCATAGCTTGGAAGTATGTAGTAAAACCAACATTATCTTGATTATTATTAGTTAACTTATTTAATTCTTCTTGAAACCATTCTTGTTGATGTTGCATAATAACCTTAATAATATCATCTTTACTACTCCTCCCCTCCCCCCCCTCCGTATTATTACTTGTCTTCTTGCATTAAACTCAGTCTTATATTCTTTGGCTAATTGCCTTTCTCTCATCCCAAGTAACTTTTGATCTTCTTCTAATTTATCTTCAGCTGTTCCTTCACCTTCTAATAACTTATTATCACCGCCATTCGATGATGAAGACGCATTTGAATCACCAAAGCCCGATAATAATGCAACACCAACATCTGCTTGTTTTAATGCCCCAACATCATTACCACCATCACCACACATTAACGGATGCAACATATTATCACCACCAGTACCTTTATCTTCATTAGCTTCCTTTTTAACATAACGTACAACTTCCTCTTTTTGTTGTGGAGATACTCTAGCAAATACTTTAATAACATGTGCTGTCTTATATAATGTTTTATCACCTTCCTCTTCTAATTGGCTTAATACATCACCTTTAGATTATAAATAATAATACTAATAATTATATTATTATTACCCCCAACTATTAGATCAGCTTTATTAGCTAATTGTCTTATATTATCATACGATGCTGTGTAAGGGCAATATACCTCATCAGTTTTAATATCCTCCCATACTGATATTATTACAACCAATACTACTACTACCACTACTAGTATGATGATTATTACTTCTATCCTTGGTTAACATTAATTTAGGTTTATTATATGATTGATCACTAAATATCCCAATCTCATTGGCTACATGTGCTGCTGTTAATGCCGAATCACCAGTTAACATAATACAAGGCATTTTAGCATCACTTAGAGCCTATCATATTAATACACATTATATTTACTGCTGCTATTATTACTACTACCTTAAGTACAGTTGCTGTATCATTACGAAGATCACAAGCAAATGTTATAAAACCAGCAAAGTGTAGATCAGATTCAACATGTGATCTTGACCATTTATCGCACTACATAATTATATCAACATTGCATTATATTATTATTATTATCTCTATTACATCCTGTGTACCTCCTTTAGCTGCCATTGCCAATACTCTCATACCTCTCTTTGCTAATATACGATATGTTGATAGATAACCTTCAGGTGGATTCGATAACATACCCAATATTACTTCAGGTGATCCTTTAACAACACATATCTAATAATAATAGTAACAACAACCCGCCCCCGACCCCGCCCCCGTCGTACCTTTTTATGTTGTTTAATAATCTCTATTACAGCACTCATACGTTGTAATGATGATGAGAAATGATGTCTTGTTAGTATTTTCAATACAGCTGCTGCTTCGTGTTTACTACTACTACTACTACTGTCATTCCCACTGGTGGCAATTGGCCCAGCTGTATTAGTTTTAGTATCATAATACCAATGTAATGATTGTAATGCTGCTAGTTCTACTGGATCACCTAACAGTTCACCACCACCACCACCACCTTCATTAATACTTATTAAAGAATGACAACCAGCAATAACATATTTAGCTGCAATACTTTCCATACTTGTATCCTAATAATATTTATAATACATTCATACAATATTACCTACATTATTAAGGTTATTAACATCTTCAATCTTTATATCATCATCATTAGTATATTCCATATCAGTCACTACACCAGTACATGATAATTTATCACTAGTTAATGTACCAGTTTTATCAAAAAAACAATGGGTTATTGTACCAGCCATAGGTACTCTATATGGTTCAGTACAGAACACTCCTATTTTATGTAATGCCATTAATGCTGTATTAACAGCTAATGACATTTGCATTGGTAATTCTGGTGGTACTACACTTGTTATTATCATAACACATCTTAATAATAATTTATAACCAGACATTTTACTTAACTTTTCCGTACCTATTATTATTATTATCATCTAATATTATTATTATTATTACTACCTTCACCAGATATCCTTTGATTAATAACATATGCCACTGCCATTAATGCAAATGATAATAGTAATAATAATAATTTAAGCGTATCCCTATTATCATTTCTGACATCCTCTTGTGAGAATTCTATCATTCTGGTTAATTCACCTTGTGCTGATTGTATACCAGTTCTTAATACTATACAATAACAATTATCAGCTTGTAATAATGATGTACCACTAAATAATATATGTATTCTATCTCTACCGATAATATCTAATTTATTATCAGCAGCATCACCAATATAATCAATAGAGTCTTTTAATTGTGGTACAGATTCACCCGTTAATGATGCTTCATTAACAACTGCACTACCTTCTACTATTAAACTATCACATGGTATCATAATTACACCACCAGTACCTAGTAAGTATTTATATACATGTATATATGCTATTATTACTACTACCTTTATTATTAATATTAATACGATCACCAGGTACTAACTCATCTGACATAACACTTGTCCATTTACCATTACGTAATACCATAATCTAATAACGATATTAAGCTGCTTCTAATTAGTTAATTATTATTATTACTGGTATTATATTTTTCCCAGCCATATTACGTAATGTTAATAAATTACGCCTTCTTTGAAATACTGTACCTGCTTCCATACCAAAGATTGATAAGAATGTGAATACAGTATATTTCCAATATTCATCCATCATCCATAATAAACAACATAATATTTGGAATATTGGTATTGGAGTTAATATCTATATTCAATAATTACTATTATATACTATATATTACCTGATCTCTATATAATATATAAAATGGTGGTACAGGTATATCAACTTTATTTAAACCATATAAATCTTGTTCTTCTTTAACTTTATCATCATTTAATCCATTATCTTTATTTGATTTATTAATATAATCTTTAATAGGTAAAGTCATATCACATTTTAATACATGTACATCACCAGTATCATCATTAACTATATATTTCCTTCTTTGAAATACAAAGTATCTAATAATATATAATTTACCATATAATACCATTTAATATATATTACAATGTTAAATCATGTCCTCTTTTCAGCTGTACTATATTACCTTTACCATGATGTTCTAATGGTGTTACTCTACAATAGTTACCAGGTACTAAACGTTTACTCTTTTTATATTGTATTAATGTTTTAAATCTTATTGACCAATGTTGTGATAATAAGAATAATACATGTGTTAATATTGTAGCTATTATTGATAATAATGCAGTTGGTGATGGTGCCCATTGTGATGGTATAGGTCTATCTTCGCTATCAGTTATATTGGATAATTCTAATACAGTACCATTATTAATAGCATCTTCTATTAATTCATCAACTACTGCTTTATATGGTTCCCCTATGGTATTAAATACCTTTAATAATGCCATACCATGTAGTATAATAAATATAGCAGTAATCATACCGCTCTTTCCTCTACAACGCTCTAATAATGTAATATCCCTAACCCCTCCTCCACCACCATTATCAATATATTTAAGATTTGATGATGATACCAACATAACAACAATAACAACTAATAATAATATAGTTATCCTATCCATTCCCTTCACGTACTAGTCAATCCTCCACCGTGCCTGGAGGGGGGATCGGATCGGGTTCGGGAGTGTTATATAAAAAGCGCTCGCCCAGGTAATCGATATATAATATGCCGTCGTCGTCGTCGCTGCCGTGGTCTTGGTGTTATGATAGTAGATTATAGTTTACCCCCTACTGAAGCTGAAGGTAATAATATATTTATATTTATATAATATTATATATTAGTTGGTATTACATTATATGCTGATACTGATAATGATCATATAATATTACCTTGTATATTTAAACATAAATATCAGGATTTCCATGTGTAAGAGATTATATCTAATATTAATATAATTATAAGTAGATATGAGATACCAGAAGATAATAATAGACCATTACATTTAACAAAGTTATGGACTAAAGATAATGTTATTAAAGAAATAAGGGATAAAAGGGATAATGAAGATGATCTTATTAATACATTGTAATATATATTATTTATATTATAATTATATTATTAGGGGACCTGATTATAAATTAAATGATGAACAAATTAATAATATTAAACAATGTTTAAATGAAGATGATATGAATACTTTTATTACCTTCTTGAAAACACCACGTAATACTATATATAAATAATAATATATTATTATTAGATACATCAACATCAACACCATCAGCATCAGCAGCAGCAACTGCTACACGTAAATATTGTTTATTACAAGGTGATACTATACAAGATAAACCAGGACGTACTAAAGTACATAAGTAATATTATTAATAGTAAGTTATCATTGTTATTATTGTCATTATAGGATGGTTAAAACACAGTTCCCTAATGGCATGTTTATTAGTGATACTATTGACCCTGATACTGATAATGATAATAAATATAAAATAAGAATATGGATAAAGAAAGATTTTAATATAGGACAAAAGTAATAATAAATATTAATATATTAGGAATAATAATATTAGACGGGCAAGAGAATTAGCAGCTATTAATGAAGATGATAATAAAAGACATAGAGGGAAGAAGGGAGGGAAAAGAGGAGCAGCAGCAGCAGCAGGAGGAGGAGGATCGTCAATGAAGAAGTTAAAGAAGGTTAATGATGATGATGTTGATTTACCACAAGCACGGTATGATCCATGGCCCAAGGATCAAGGAGATTATTTATATTTTAATATGTATAAAGAGAATAGAGATACATCAGAAGCAATAACAATAATATCAAAAGCTATGGGTAAAAAGAATAATAAATCATTTACAATAGCGGGTACAAAAGATAGACGTGCAGTAACAGTACAACAAGTATGTATGTGGAGGACATATGAAGAACAAGTTAAAAGAGCTATATTAAATGGGTAGTAATAACAATATGGGATAATAATTAAATGGTCTAAAAGTAATTATATAGGAAATGGGATAGATGTATTAGAGTATCTGATTTCCATTATAAAAATGATAAATTATCATTAGGTAGTAATAATGATAGTTATATTACTAATTATTATTGTAATATTATTAGGTATGTTATATGGTAATAGATTTTATGTAGCATTACGTGGTATAAAGGAATTACCGGATAAAGATAAACTTGATAAAGCATTTAATAATGTATCTAATAAAGGCTTTATTAACTATTTTGGAATGCAAAGATTTGGTAATAATGATAATATTATTATTGTGTATATAGCTGCTCTACAATAAGGTACACAACTTACCCGGACACATGAGATAGGTAGAGCAATGTTAGCTAATGATTGGGAGAAGACAATAAGATTGATAATGGGAGAAACATCAATGATAAGACAAGCAGCCACATCAGCAGCAGCAGCCACATCGGAAGAAAATAAAGAAGAAGGGGGTAATAATAATAATTTATTATTATAATAATAGTAATATTATTTATCAGGTTATAATAAAGTTAATGAGGCACGGAAGGCATATCTTATTGATAATGATGCTAATAAATCATTACAATTAATGCCTAATAATATGCATATTGAGAAAAAGTTAATGTCATTATTAGCAAAAGGTAGTAGTAGTTATAATAATAATAATAATACTAAGGTATAATAATATAATAGAACCACATGGATATTTAGCAGCATTACAACAATTATCTACACCAACTCTATCACTTTATGTTCATTCGGTAATATTAATAATAATCAAGTAGTATTATTATAATAATATGGATAGTAGTAGTTACAATCATATATATGGAATCATGCTGTATCATATCGAATAACTAAATATGGTATAAATATAGTAAATGGTGATATAGTTATTAATAATAGGACGTAATAATAATTAATTGTATTATATACATTATTAATAATAGGGAATTAATATCAAATAATAATAATGATTATAACTCAAAACATAATGATAATATAGTAAGTATTAGTATTAGTCTAATAATAATTATTATTATTACTAATAGATACATATTACAGATGATAATATTAAAGATTATAATATATATGATGTAGTATTACCATTACCTGGAGATAATACAGAATATCCTAATAATATGGAGCAATGGTATATTGATTTTGTTAATGATAATTTATCATTATCATTAATAAATGATTTTAAAACATGCAATACAAGTGGTGGAGTATTCAATTTAACTGGTTCATATAGGAATATATTAAGTAGATGTGATAATGTTGAATATGATATAATATCGAAAGATAAAGCACTTGATAGAGTAATAATAATAATAATAATAATAATAGTCAATATCGATTAATATCGACATTTAGACGTTGATACCAACTGATATTGATATTATAAATAAACGTGATTATAGTATTGAAAAGTTAGATAATAATGATATATCATTATTAGAAAATACATATAGTATTATATTCAAGACAACATTAAAATCAGGTAATACAACAACAACACTTATTATTATTATTGTTATTATTGTTATTATTACCCAGTAGTAGTTGTTGTTGGTATTAATGCTATATAGGTACTTATTTAACAATGGCATTACGAGAGATAACAAGGCAGGATACTTCACGTAATTCTATAATCAACAACAACAAGGAGAGGAAGAAGGATACATAAATGATAATAGTATATTACATTACCAACGATTACGTTAATGTTTCTATTTCTGTTATTATTGTTATTGTATATCAGTATTAGTGCTCGTTGTTGTTGCTCGTCTTCCTTATCATTATTGTTGTTATATGTCTAATATGGCTGATACTACTACTATTACTAATACCGATACCGATAATAGGGATAAATTCGAGACTGGTCCATTGAGTCTATTAACCAAAGCATGCGAAGATAACTCACAAGTAGTATATTAATAATGTGTATTATATATTATCTTATTATTAGGTACTTATTAATTGTCGTAATAATAGGAAGATATTAGCTAGAGTAAAGGCTTTTGATAGACATTTTAATATGGTATTGGAAAATGTAATAATAATTATTGATAATAATTAATAAGCCGCAGCAGGTGAGGGAATCATGGACTGAAGTACCGAAAGGTGGATCCAATAAAAAAGCAGTTAACAAGGATAGGTAATAATAATAATATTCACAGTGCTTGGTAGTAGTAGTAGTAATGCTGCTGCTGCTGATGATGATGGTGGTGGTGGTATTAATGTTACTAGGTTTGTGAGCAAGATGTTCTTAAGAGGTGATTCAGTAATAATGGTATTACGTAATCCTAAAACTAAACAATAAGACTGCGAAGATGATGACGTATATAGTAAGAGCAGCTGCTTATAACGACGATGAGGATAATAATAAATATAGTAATATAATAATACTACTACATAGAAGATCAGTCTCTATATTGATAATATGATCATGAAGTTGTTGAATTATTAGTATTATCATAAGTTAATATATTATTATAATATTAATAATGCCATTATTAATACATTATATATTATTAATAATTAGAATAGATTATAATAATGGTTTAGAAATAGATCTAGAAGGTGATACAGGTATAACATGCCCACATGAATATTATAATAATGTATCACCACATACCATTATAAATGATGGTAATAATAATAAGAATATATAAGATATTATTATTACTATTATTATCAATGAGTAGTAAATTATAATTATTATTAGGTGATACATTATACAGAGAGATAAGACGTAACGAGACTCATAGGTATTATTATCAGAACTTTAATATAACAAGAATGAATGAAGAATCTAAGTAATGATAATAATAATGATAATAATATAAAGGTATATAATAGGTATCGTAAATTAATATTACATTTAGAGCCATGTAGAGGTAGTGTATATTTATTAATAAGAAAGACAAGACCATGTTGGCCTAATCCATATACTTGTATAACAAGTGCATCATCATCATCAGGTATAGCTATATTAATTAGTTATTAGGGTTATAATAATTAAATTAATAATAGGTTTAAATAATAATAATAATATTTGTGAATGGACACATTTCATGTCGGATATTGATGGTAGTAGGGATGGTTCACCGACCTATTTCGAGATACCCTTAACGAGTAATAATAACATTATTATTATCAGGTGTATATAATATTAATGGTATTATTAGGTACTAGATATTTTATATCAGTTTATGCTAGTGATAATGCAGCATATACTTTAACATTATTATCAGGTCATGATGACATTAATGATTCTAGCAGTATATATTATTATTATAATTGTTGTAGTATTATTAGATATTGGAGCATTACCAAGGCCAGGTGATAATGGTAAAGTTATTGGGGAACAGATAGATGAACTTAAAGTGAGTATTAGTAGCTTCATTATTATGATGATTATTATTATTATGGTATATAATGCTAGTAATAGTAATAGGTATTATTAACATGGAAAGGGGCTTACTTTATACCTAGTGGTATATCTAAGGTTAAAAAGTAATAACAATACTATTATTATAATCATGTTGCTGTTGTTGTTTTTAGATATCATATATATTCGATTATGTTACTTAATACTGATAATCGTACTAATATCAATGTTTTTCTACGTAAAGATAAGATATTAAATACAGTATGTGGAATACATAATAATACAGATAAAGAGTAATAACAAGAAGAAGAATAATAATAATAAATTATGTAGCTTATAATAATTATAAGGTATTCAAGTGTGGATCCGTCAAGTTGTACATTGAGTAGTAATATAAATGATATAACACCAGAAGGTGAAGTTAATATGATATGTCAAACTAATATAATAGGAGTAATGGCACAAAAAAGGTAGTAATAATACAGTCTAAACCCAAATTAACTTAGAATATCACGTTTTTGTGATGACCATTCTTTTCTGTGATGACCAGATTTGCTTCGACTCTGTTCCCCAAACTTACAGAATATCGGCCTTCTTATAGAGCCTGGAGAAAATCGGCATGGAAGAGTTGCCAAATTAACTTTGAATACACACCTTAATTTTGGCCCCAAAATCACGATCACGAGAAATCGCAGCGAAAAGAAAAGATCGCTACAATTGATGCATGTTGCACCGTGTGCATCGCGAAATTCGCAATGTCCGACTCCCACGCGATTTCTTATAATTTGGTAAGTACATTTGATTTGGTTGGTAATAATAATAATAATACGTATGTATATGCATACGTCATACATTATAGGCGAATAGTAGTAGTAATAATATATCATTGTTATTATTATTATTACTAGATACATATTTAATATTATTGTTGAATCTGAGAGAGGTTACTATATGTCATACGGAGGTATTATTATGGAAACTAATTGGAAAATATATACAAAAGCATCATCATCAAATGATAATACATTAAAAATAGTTGGTGCAATAATGGGTACTTTTATTGGTATTATTGTTGTTAGTTATATATGGCTACTTAAAGTGTATAATTAATAATAATGAATATGATGTTGTTATTACTTATTATAATTATTGTGTTGTTTAGTTTTAGAACGATATTATGTTAAAAGCTTGTTGTTGTTATTATCATCATCATGTCGATAGATCTTCAAAAACAGATAAAAGATAATAGTACCGATATACAAGAATATTTTAAAGAACTAAGTCAATGGACTGGATCAATGAAGAATATTAATAATGAATCAATGTCATTAAGAACTAGTGATGAGTATAATAATATTGATAATAGGGATGACAATATAAGTATCATATAATAATAATAATATCGATTAGAATAATAATTATAATGGATAATATCATCATGATCAGGTAAGGTTATTAGTTATGATGAAGATGGTGAAGAAGAATCATTTAAAATAGATAATAATGAAAAAGATACGTGAGAATAGAATTGAATATTGAACAGTAATCACAGTCATCAGAGGTTTTAGTAATATTCAGGAAAACTTATTATGGGGCATGCCAGCAGCAGCAACAGCAGCAGCATGGAAGTGTGATTAATAGTGATGATAAGGAAGGAAAAGAGGTTATTAACGAAAATAATAACAATAGAAAAGGAGCTTTATCACCTGAAAGTATTGCTAATAGTGATATATCAAAAAGACAGTTAGTTAATATAAGAAAGATAACAAAAGAGAGGAAAAATATAATAGATTATGTTATTGAGGCAAGAGAAAGGGGAAATGATTATTATAAAAAAGGGTAGTAATAATAATACTATTAGTAATAATGATTACAATGATACGATAATAATAATAATATCAGACAGCATAAGGCTGCACTTAATGAATATCGTAATGGTTTAACATATGTTATTGATAATAATGAAAGTAATGATAATATGGATTATAAGGATTTACCAATTGTTGTATTATATAATAATATATCGGCTGTTGAATGCGTATTAAGTAATTATACGGAAGCTGTTAAATCTGCTAATGAGGTGGTATTATTAATGCATATCACATCCATTGTATAATAATAATACAACATATTTAGGCTATCAAACTTTGTGGAACAATAAATGAGTATTTAATTGCCAATACAAATGATGATAACGATTGTTGTTCATTAAGAAGTGTTAATATTATAACTGCCAAGTCATATTATAGAAGAGCTTATGCATTAAGCAAAATGAAAAGGTGGAAATTGGCACAAAAAGACTTACAAAAATCATTAGAGTTGATGATGATGATAATAAGTGATGATACGTCTAAGTTAGAAACATATAATAATTATATGGAATTAAAGAAGGTGATTTGATTATTACTTGTGTAATAATAGATATCAGTTATTTATTCATTAGTTTATTGATAGACAAGTTGAAGGACAAAATATTATTGAAAGAGAACAAGCTATTAAAATAATAACTAACACGCAACGTGAAGTGAACGAAGATAAACTTATTAAAATATTTGTTAATGATGATGATGAAACAGAAAGTATAATGATAAATAATAAGATAGATAATAAAACGAGGACGATGATGGAAGATGATGGGAATAAAATAAATAAAGAAAAGAAAGATTCTGTTAAAAAGAAGGAATATATTCCAAAAGCTTTAAGAATTCGCGAAGCTATTAAAAAAGGGAAAAGTAATATTAATGGTGCTCTTGGTAAGTATTATTTATAATTATATTTTGAATAATATTATTTGACTTGTTGAGTTGTTGTTGTTGTTACTATTAACACAATACTAAATATAATTGAGAGAATTATTAATGAAGTATTATCTCTTGTAAAATGATGATATTCATAATATCCTTTATTATTAATATTATCTTCCAACCTCAGTAGTATTATCATACATTATATTACCTAAATAATAATATTAAATATTCTTACAACAGCATATTCTTAATACCTCCTTTTGGTGTACTCTGTAATTGTTCTTTATTATTAAATGCATTAACTGATGGCACTCCTTTATTAGTTGATTTAGTTACCTGGTCAATCCATTTTCTACTACCACTTGTTGATGTTGGTGCTAAATCACGTTCTATACCACTACTTGTATACTAATCAATAATAATAATATTCCTTTAGTATTAATAATAAATATTACTTTATCAACATCAGGTTTAGTATTAAGAATAGTTAGCTCATTATTTAAATTGGTCTTGGTTGTATTCTGTTTAGCAGTCTAAATAAGATATATAACAATAACATAATGACGAGGAGGAGGAGGAAGAAGACAATATTATTACTACTACTTCAACTTCATCACGTTCAAGTTGAGAATAATCAGACATTACTGCCGATGTTTGAGATTGTTCTTCTCTTAAACGTGATACTTCTGATTTATGTTCTTCTGCAGCCTTTCTTCTTTCACCATCTGATTGTCTTGTTTGAGATTCAATACTTTCAACTTGATTTTGTAATTGCATTTGCTGTTGACTTAATAAAGCTATTGATGCTGTACCATCATCAAGTAACTATGATTAATAATAATAACTATTATAATTATGTTAATAATAATAATAATACTGATTGTAAATGTTTTATTTCTTCTTCTAAATGTGCTCTATCCCTTCTTAATGATATCTGTTCCAAATTAACTTCCCTTCTTTGTTTATTAACACGATCAAGTTCATCAGTTTCCTCCTCAGTTTGCCTATAATATTAATATGCAATATTAATATGATAATAATAATATAATCCTCATTATTATCACCACCTCTTTAAATCATTCAATTGACTTTCTTTAACTTTTACATCAACATTAAGCCGTGAATTCTCCACTTCTAGTTGTCCACACATATCTAATATATGTTGTAGTTCTTCATTACCACCATCAATTGATTCTGTTAGCTAATAATAATAAATAATAATAATTTATAAATCGTAATCGGTTATTATTACTTCTTTGGATAATCTTTTATCTTCTTCTATAGCACTTTCAAGACATACACCACTTGCCTCCCCCGCCCCCGCCGAGTATGTCATAGGTATTCTATTACCACTTTTATTATTATTACGACCCTTTAAATTACTAAACATGTTACTGGGTGGTGCTGGCATGTACCTAATAGTAATATAAGTATAAATAAGTATAATATCATCATTACTTCCAATAATCTGCATCATCATCCATATCATTATTTCTAGTATTATAGCTTTTCGCAACATCACCATCATCATCGTTATTATTATTATTATCAGTAGTGGTGGTATTCGGTATCCCAAATTTAGGTGATATATTATCCATTTTATCAATTAATGATGTAACTGGTATTGATTCTCCTATTATATTTTGCAATGACTTTGGTAATACAGCTGGTATAGGATATCCTAACAACAACAAAAACAACAGTATTATTATTATTAACAATACTACATACAACACCTACTACTACTATTAAATAATTACCTTTTTTACATTTACTAATCAATTGCATGGCTACTATAAACTCATTAATATTAAGTTTACCATCTTTATCCTATTATTATAATTAATAGTTAAGATATAATTATTATTATTATTACTTGATCAGCAAGCTCCCACAACAGACTCAACGTTGGTTTACTTAATTTACTCTTTTCAAATATTTCTTTACCAACTTTACCATTAACATAACCTGTTCTTCTGGGATCGGACGACATAAATAATGATACATATCTAACATAACAAACAACAGAAATTATTACCACTACTTCACAATAGTAGTAGTCTCCTTTAATACTTTTCTTTATCTTCGTTATTAATACACCACTTATCACTTGAAGTCCTTTTATTGGATAATCCTCTATTATTATTATTATTATTACTCGACTCTAATAAAATGAGTATTTGTTAATTATACGTATCATTATTATTACTACCATCTTCTTCTTCTTCATTATCACCTTTTTGCATTGTTGTTGTTCTTGGTATAAAATCAAGTGGATCAATACCCAAATCCTTCATACTCATTGCTAATTCTGCTGCATCCTTTGGTCTCATCTCACAAGTAGTAGCAGTTCTAGTAGGAGTAATAAATTCATTAATATCTAATAATTAACAACAACAGTAACAACAACAGTAACAACAACAGTAACTTACTCTCTCCTCCGTTCTGTTGCTGTTGTTGGATGTGTGTTGTGTTTGTTGTTATACTATTATTATTGAATATACCTATTTAATATATATAATTAATATATGTATTATTATTATTACCGTCAAATATAGGTAAAGTGGGTGGTTCTATATTAACTAATGATGGATCAACACTAGCAGCACCGGATTGCATATGTGCAATTAGGCGACATATCATATTAAATTCTAATAATTATTATCAATAATAATAATACATTAATATAACTAATAATTATATTATTATTACCATTCTCGTTTATTTTACCATATCCTTTATTATCCACTATTTCCCATATTTCATGCAGTATATTTCTGGATAATCCTGATTTTTGTAATAATTCAGCCGCCTTAGGTCCAGATATATATTGCTTTTCTCCACTTCTATCATCGTCACCACCACCACCAGCACCAGCAGCATATTCAGGTGTTATTGCTATTTCCCATATATTATGATAATAACTCGATTCTTGAGGCGATAACTTTACTATCTTCGGTAATACTCCAGCACCAGCAGCAGCAGCAGCAGGAGATGATGATGATGTATATTGTTGTTGTGAATATGTCATAACAACTTTGAAAAAGGTAGCAGGAACAACTAATAATATAATAACTAATAATAACACAATACCACCATCATTATTAATACCAACAGCAAGATGATGATAATGATGATAGAGTAAAATGATGCTGGTAATAATAATACATGTTCTCAATATCTCTTATCTACTACTTCTTGTATTACTACACCTAGTTGATAATAATGACGATGACCCCGCTGCTCCTGCTCCTGCTGCTGCTGCTGAAGTCATTCTATTATTATTATTATAATAATCAACTTTATTATTATCAATCACATTGACCCTATTATTATTAACATATCTTTTATATTCTAACTTCTTGTTATTATGTACTTCTCCTTGTTTTAAAATGCTGCTGCTTGTAGTATATATTATATATTTACTACATGATTGACAAAGATATGGTATGTTATCATTTGATATTGGTAATGTTGGTAAAAGTAACTATATACTATATTATATATAACTATTGTAACTAATATAGCAACTACTACTACTACCTCTGGTTTCGAATCTAGTTCACCTTCTAATGCTTTACATTTATCATTACTATATATTAATGCATTCTTCAAATAATATGTTTCATTATATGTATTATTTATTATATCCCTCTCAGCCTTATTAACTGCTAATGCTTCCTAATAACAACACTTAATAACAATACTATTACTAGTATTATTATTATCATTACCCTTTCTAAATTATAATTTTTTTCGTTATTAAACTCATCTTGTATTATTATTAACCTTTCTATTGCTTCTTTCTCCTTTATTAAACTATAATTTAATTTATTATTAATCACTATCATATGTTCTTCAGTATCATTCAGTAGCATTGTAATATATTCTCTATTATTAATCTCCCTATTCATATTATATTCTAAATATCTAATAATAATTATATCATTAACTACTACTACTACTATAATAATAATGATGAGTATATTATTACTTAATTTTTATAATGTTATCATTTAGTTTATTATTGGCCTTATCTAGATCATTTTCCAATCTTTCTCTTATTGCCTTCTCATTATATAAATATTTATTAACCTCATCAACTTCTGATTTCAATGTCTAAAATAACATAACACTCTTTCTGATGCTGATGCTGCTGCTGATGCTGCCCCAAGGTATTATTACATATATAATATTATTAGCTTCATTTAATTTATTTATATTATATTTTAATTTGTCTTCTAATAATATTATATTATTATCTTTAACCTATTACTATTAAACTAATAATATTTAATTCATCATTAACTCTTATTATATCACCTTAATTTCTTTTTCCAATAACTTAATATTATCATTTAATTTTAACTTTTCCTTAGCAAATGTAATCCTAGCTTCATCTGAATTGGTATATTCTTTCTCCTACATATTAAGTATTATTATTCTTACTATTATTATATTATTACCAAATCATCACGTATACTAGTTATTGTAATAGTTAAATCATCAACGTCATTCTTAAGATCATTTATTACACTTGCCTTATAATTTAATTCATTTAATAAATTATATATATGTTTTTGCATACTCTCATAACTATAAATATATTCTCATAACAACAACAACAACCACCCTCAACAATACCAGTAAGAATATTATTATTACCAGATTCTGCTATCACTTTCTACTATTAATAATTTATTATTGGTATTATCCAATTCATTCATTAAATTATCAATATTATCATTTAAAATAATAATATTATTTTCAGCATCATCGGCACGCTAATAACATTATTGATACAATTGAATAATAATAAATTAATACCTTTTTCTCATTGTTATATTTATTATCTAATACTTTATATTTATCACGATAATTATCTAACTCATAGTTAATATTATTAATATTTTCCGTCATTTTAGTTATCTCCACCCCAAAACCTTTATTTATTATATTATTCTAATAATAACTATTATCAACTTAATGTCAATATTACTACTACCAAATCATCTTGTATTATATCTAGTAATATATCAATTAATGATGTATCATTCGTTATTAGATCATGTACCTATTATTAATATAACCACCTTATTAATAAATAACCTACTTTATTTATATATGTTATTAAATTTAATGTTATATTATTTAAATCAAGTAATTTATTTTTAACTTGTTCAATTATATATATTTTATTAACCCTTTTTATTTTATTATTATAATCCAATATATATTCATCAACCTCATCAACTTCATCAACCTCATATTTATTTATATAATTCCATCTTAATGGTAACTAATAAAATATAATTATCATTAATATATACCATTATTACCAAATAATCAATACCTAACTTCATTAAACATTTACTAAAATCTTTAAAAATAACATCGCTCATGCTTCACGTCAACCACAGGCAAGCATCACCATAAAAGAAGAAGATCTATATAAATCTAAACTAAATCGATCACAATGGCGCGCGCTATTCACATGAACAACTTATGGCCAGGAAGAAGAGCATGGAGCAGCAGCTTAAGTTTGATTGACTTAGTCCTTAATGAGTGGTGGCAGTAGTGATGGGTCGGCGGCATTATTAGGACCTATTGATCCATTATCTGATACTGAATGTGAACTATTTCCTGGATACTTTGGTTATATAGTACAATTATGTAATAAGGCTGCTGTTGTTTATTATGCTTATTACGTATTATCATTATTAGCATTATTTACAATATGTGGTTTATCATTAATATTTAAAAAATGTAAAGAAAAGAGTGGTATAAGAACATGGTGGGAATTTATATTAGATAGTTCAAAACAATGTATTGGTTCAACTTGGATACATTGTCTTAATCTTATATTTGCTACTAAATTACATGTAATAGATAATAATAATAACAACTAATAATATTAATATGTATCAGGAAAAGACTGGTGGTGATCCTTGTGATTGGTATTGGATAAATATAATGGTTGATGTATTAATAGGTACAGGTATTAACTATATATTATTAACCTTAATAACGTAATAATATACATTATATTAATATATTAATATATTTAGGAAATATATAATACCATATTTATTTGGAGATAAAATAGGTAAAGAGTTTAGTTTTGGTGATTATGGTAATAATGCTCATAATGGTGGACAATGGCATACAAAAGGCACTGATTGGGGTAACTACTTTAAGCAATTGGTAATAGTAATAATAATTGGTAATTCTTAAGTATCTTTTTAGATATTATGGTTATGTATAGTTACGACTATGAAATGTATAATGTTATGTATTATGATTAAGTTTGAAAAACCAATGTTATATTTTGCCGGTATAATATTAAAACCATTAAAACATCATAGACTATTAAAATTAGTATTTGTTATGATAGTTACACCAGTAATAATGAATATATTACAATTTTGGGTTACCGATAATTTTATAAGACGTAGTAATACACCAACATCATCATCATCATCATCAATTACAGTTAATGATAAACAACCATTATTAAATAGTTATTGAATAATAATGTTTAGTTTTAATAATACAATTAAATAATATACAACGCAACATTAATAATTAATAATATCACTTAATTCATGACTTATCATTTTCCTAAAATAATAATATTAATTATATACTTTAATTATTACTTTATTAATAATGATCATATTATTTTTATTATTTATCATACTACGTCTAATAATATAAATTATATTACATTATTATTACTATTACTACCCATAATAAACTATCTTATTTCCTGCATTTAAAGCATTCTTCGTTATTATACTCTGATAATAATAATCTATATTATATATTTTTAATTATTATTACCCCTTTATTAATTATTGAATTTCTAATATTTCCAACTTTTACAGCTTCTTTTAATCGTTTTTTATATTTAATACGATATAATAACCATATTGTTGATATAAATAATAATAATATTAATATTATAAATGGACCAATACTACCATATGGTATACCATCTATACCATCTATATAATCATAATCATATTAATAATAATTAATCTACTACTATTATAACAACTCGTTATTACCTTTAATTCTATCTCCTACTAGTCCACTAACTTTAACCCAACACTCTTCATAAGGTCTGCTACTACCGCTGCTGCTGCTGTGTAAATTCACCACTGTATCACTATTATTATTCTGTATCTTAAAAATATATTACACAATGATAATAATAATATGTTATATCAGACATCATTATTACAACAGTATTTATTATAATATTATTATTGTCATATATATTATTAGTATTATTATCTTCTCCATCAATCCACAGCCAACCTTCTACTGCTGGTTTACTCCTATTTATTTACTCCTATATATCCTCTTATTACTACCTCTATTACCTTTTATTAGTATATATTATACAAACCTTACCAGTCCATGGTATCCAGTTGAATCCAATACATGATATATCATTAATACATACATTTTTACATTTATCATAATCCATATTATATTCATTATTATTACTTTTATAATATCTAATTAATATATAACTATTATTATATTATTATTACTAGTACCCAGATGGTATATGATTATTATCATGTGCACAGGTACCATAACCGATCATTTCAAATCCAGCAGCAGGCCTAGGCAGCAATAATAATAATAATTAATATATAATTTAATATTATTACTTATCTTGTATTATATCATTTATTGAAACACACTTACCTTCGATACAACTCCCGCCGCCGCCGCCCTCACCATTACCACATAATGAAGCATCATCTTTAATATTATATATACATTCCCCTATATGATGTATAAATATATATTATTATTATTATTACTACCATCATTAGGATTACATATACCATTATTATCATAACATTCAGAAGGTGGCGAATTACATATTATATTATTAACCTAATAGATAAAAACATAATAATAATATCTTGTTATTATTATTACATTGCATATATTAGCAAAAGTGCCAGTACATAGACCATCTATACATATATCATTAATAGTATTACTACGACCATCATCACATATTGAACCAGTAACTTTACGAGGATATCTGAATATATGCTATTATATGTCATACTCATGATGCTGCTGCTTGTTGTTATTACATACAATCTCCAGTAGTTGGTATACATGTTCCTGGTAATAAACATGGATTTGGTGGATTACATTTAATATTATATTTTATACATAAATCAATATTACCAATACCTATATAATATATTATTATATATTATATTATTATACATTATTACATTCACCATTGATACATGTATCATTAATAGTATATAATAACCCATCATTACATTTAGTTCCTTCAGGTTGTTTATTAAATAAACATTCACCAGTCTCCCAATCACATGTGCCATCCTAACAACCATAACAATTATAACAATAATAATATATATTAACAATACTAATGAGTAACATTCGTTTGGTCTATTACACACAATATCTCGTACAATACATTGATTAATAGGACATCTAATAATAAAATATATTATTATTATATAATTATTATCTATACCTCTTATATGCGTTACATATACCATTATCACCACATAATGCTGCAGTTGTTGGAGAATATGATGATAATATATCATTACAGGTCCCCAATGATGATATATCTATACTATAATGGATCTATATTATAATATTATCATCATCATTACCTCCTCCTCCTGATGATGATGTTGTTGATGATTGTTGTTTAACTGTACTACCATAACATTCATATCTTATAGTTCCTTTTACTTTATAACATCTAAGGATATACATAATAATAATTAATATTAATACTATTACTACTACTACCTGCATGGATAGTAATTACCACAATTATTCATACAATATTGAGCAGTATTAGTTAAACAGAATAATGGATCCATACTACATGCTTCATTACATATATCATTAAATGTAATCTATAAATAATAATACATAATCTATTATTAATAATATATATTACTCTAACACTATTACATGTATTCTCTGTTAATGATGGATTATCCAATAGTGATAAACTAATGATAACTATTATTATTATATATCTATATATATATTACCTATTTATACATGCTAATTTAATATTATCAGCCATACTGGTACAATTATTACAATCATTAAAACATGATGCTGCTACCATATCCGCCCATAAACCTATTACCCTTATTAATGTATTATTACAACAACTATTACTACTACCACAATCATTATTATATCCAATTAATGCTTTAGTATTAACTTGACATAATATACTAGCTTCAACCTAAGATATGCTATTTATACATAATATATGTATAATACCTTAAGTGATGTACAACAATCTTCACATCTAGTATCATTTTGACCATTAACCCGATATAACCCGATAACAGAGATCAGAGACAACATCATGATGATGAAGTAAACAAGATGCTGGGCGAGCGCGGATAATATTTAAGCGGAGCGAAGCAATAATAATTAGGGTTGCGTTGGTCGTTGGTCGTAGTATATCCCTTGCCTACTTTAATCGTCGTTTGCATGATGATGATGGTGATCTGTTATTTATTATTACCATTATTAAGCTATGGTGATGAGTGGGCTATGTTAGATGATTCAATATCTTATGATAAAGAAGTATTAGATTTTAATTGTGATTATTTTAGTGATGACTATGATAAATTAAATAATAATGGTTGGAGAGCTGGTAAAGCTGCCTGCATCGCTAATAAAGATAATATGGATCCAGATGTTCATCAAAGTATTATTGATATGACTGAGAATGGTATATTAGATGATATGTATAATGATATATCTAAACATACTAGTAAAACGTTATGTTGGCGTAAAGGTGGTATTAATTGTAATAATAATAATAATGCTTTAAAGCATGAATGCGGTCCTGGTGCATGTAGTAAAGATCTATTATCATGTATTAGTAATATTGGTATAATGTCAACTGGTGTATTAAGACATATACTTAATAAAGTTGCTAGAGAGACTAATAATAATAATCTACGTAATACGTTGTTGAGAGTTGCTGATGGGATTAAAACAGCAAGTCAAATGGCTAAAATGGTTACAGGTAATATTAAGTATTAATATATATTATTGTTATTATTCAGATAAAGTAAGAGAATATAAACTTGATAAACCAGAAACAGATAAAGCTATAATAGCTGGTTTATGTTTATCATTATTTGAAGAATCTTTAACAATGGGTTTACAATTTAGTGGCGGTACAAGTGATAAAAGATTGATGGAAATGGCTGAAGAAGAAGGTAAAGAAGCCTATTCTACTATGATTGATAAATTACTTAATTTGCCAAGTAAATATATGGGCGATGATGGTATACCTATTGGTAATGGTTTAAGATTATTAACAGGTGTATCATATATGGCATTACGTAAAAAGGGTTTATCACGCCATGTTGATTTTATTATGAAATTGGTTAAAGTGTTTGATTATCCAATATGCCAATAATAATATTATCGTCATATTGTACATGTTCTTATTGTTAATAATAATAGTGTTCTTGTTAATAACGCACATGTTATTGTTGTCTTATATAATAATATTATTATTGTGTTGTTAGTAATTATTATTAATTTGTAATAGTTGATAATAATATGAAAAATGATGATGAATATCCATTTACCATTATTCATGCTTCAACTGTTTGTGATTTAATAACAAACCAACCAGATGATGATGATGAAGATATATACATGGAGGCTGCTGCTGATATTAATAATATTGAGACATTTGGATATACAAAGATGTTATATAATAATAATCATGACAATGATAACAAGAATTCATCAAATAATATATCCATACAAGAAGCAGGAGCAATGAGGCGGCGGCCGCTTTATCCACCTGGTATAATGAATATAACCATGAAAGGGTATGATATAATACATAATACTAATGGTAATACACCACCAATACAAGAAGAACAACAACTCTTACTGTTAATTATTATTGGATAGGATGTATCAATAATATGATGATTACATCAACATATAGAGGTCTACCTATACCGTTAACTAAATATTATAAAACGAAGATAATAAAAGAATGGAAGAACTTCCTTAGAATGGATAATAATTATGGTAATAATAATATACAGCAACAGCAGTAGCAGCAGGGCGGTGGTGCTGGTGGTGACGACGACGACCACGAGGTAAAGAATATATATACTGATTTTCGGTGGAGGACCTGGGATACTTCGATGGGATCATGTGCGTCCTCCTCTTTCGAAAGCGAAGTTGATTCTTCTTTTGCTCTTGTTGATACAATTATCTTAGTATTGGTAAACGGACCATGATGATACCTTGTATCATTCGATGAGGAGGTTGGTCAGAAATTAATGAAACTTTGTAACTACTCCAAAAGTTGAATGGTACCCAGTTAGAGCCTTCTCAATGGGTGGTAGTACATACTCATCCTCAGCATCTCTCCTCAGGGCTGCTGCCGAGTAGGAGGGGGTATAGCTCTGAGGCTAGGTCTGATGACATTGGTCTCATCCATTCTAACTCCAGCTTCTTGCCTCAACCATAATGCCACCATAATGTGTTGGAAAAGTGAAGGCTATAAAGACCCGCTTTCGAACGCTGCCAAAGACCGTACGTGTAAAAGTCTAAAAGCATCACATTTGTTGTTGGGTCGGGCACCACCACCACCCCGCTCCTGCTCCTGCTCCTGCTGTTGCTGCTGCTGCTATTGCTTTTGGTGTATTAGGTAATAGCGGCGGTATATCATTGAATAAGTCAAGGGGTGATAATAATAATGATAAAGGATGGATTACAGAGGGAGAAATGGATATAATAATGAAATCACAGTTGAATCAGATGGTAGTAGTAAGCAGCAGCACAAACCAGCAGCATTAACATCAACATAACACATATAAAAATGTATATACATGCGGTAGTAGTAATAACAAGTCATATAACATAGAGTTTAATCAACCTCATTCATCATTGTCAGTTAATCATAATCATCATCATCATCCTACGGTATAAATGATGAGCAGCCACTCAGAGAGACTGTGGTGTCATTTTCGATGGAGTCGTAATATTTGGTGAAAATGCCAAAAATCCCGCTTCCACAAAATTATATCACACATTGCAGCTTGACTTAAATCCATACGGGAGACTTGAGAATGAGCTTGATTAAACTATATGTTATTACTACTAGCACATGTATATACGCTATACCTATATGTGTTATAATGATGATGTTAATGCAATGAATACTATTAATTCATTAGGTAGAGGTAGACAATGGTGTACAAGATAATAAAGGTAAATTTATATTCAATGGTAATAATAATAATATATATTCACATGATAAATAATAGATAATATCTCAACAACAACAACAGCAGCAGCAGCAGCTGTAGGATATTCATATAAAGGTGGTATGGTATTAGGTAATAAAATATATTCAAGTGTTCAACATCCAAGGTGGTAGTAGTAATAATTATAATTATTATTATTAATTACTATATAGACATAACGTCGATATTAATACTATATTATATAATAGAGAACTGATGATTAGATTGAAGGACCCTAGATTAATAATAGAAAATAGTATGATACATATAATGGTAATATATGGCGGGACGGCGGCGGCGGCGGCGGTGATGGTCTTGTTGCTGCTGCTGGTGCTGCTGGTCTTGTTGTTACTTCATGCTGATGGCTATAGTAGGATATAAATATATGTGATTATACATTATCAACATTACATCCAACATTAGCAATAGATAAGATAATATATCATTTAGATAAAAGGTAGTAGTGATAATAATAATACTATTATAATACAGTACACTAACCAATAACTATTTACAGGGTTAATATATTAAAATGTGTAATGAATGATTTATATATTAAGAATAATTATTATGATGATGATGATGATCATACAAGACAAGGAGAAGAAGGAATACCAGCAATAATAGGTATAATTAATAATTATAGAAAAGGAAGGTAATAATAGTGTTATGATTAATAATGATAAGTTATTAATATTATTAGACAATTAATATTACGCTTATTACATTTATTAAGTTATGTTATATTACCACCTGGTCATCATAATAATAATGACTATGATGACGAATGTAATGTTGTTGTTATTATTATTATTATCAATAGTCTTATTCAGTTATTAATAATAAGATTAAACAAGAACATCGTGTAGGATTTATACTGTCAACTTTACCAGGTAGTAGTAGTATTATTATTAAGATGATAGTAGTAGTAATAGTTGATAGTTGTATTAATATTATTAGATAATATTAGATGGGGTCATCAAATAAAGGATTGTTATAATATGATAATAATATTATATAATACATTATTAAATAAAGATAAGAAGAAAGAGGAGGAGGAGAAGGAGGAGGAGGAGGAGGATTATAATATAATTAATTATGACTATTCAGTAATAGATAATACCACATCGATGGTATCAAGTATAATAAACAAACTAACAACAAGAACAACAACAAGAATAAAAGAAGGAGAATAATAATAATGATCATGTTGTTCGTTGTTGTTGTTATTATGATAATAAATATTAGTATGATATTATTAATGTAATATACTGCTTTTTTGCAGTCAACGAAGTAGTCTTGTTATATGTAACAATCATCATCATGTTATACATGTGCATGTAGTGCATCAGCCCTTCTCTGCCCCCTTTGACCAGTCAGCAGCAGCAGTAGCAGTAGCAGGAGAGTGCCGCCAGTATAGGAGTATGGCCGCCGCTGCACCTTAAGCTTAAGGCTGAGCAGCAGCCTTGAATGAGCCAGTGGCTGGTATGTTAAACCCGAAATCGAGAAGGCGTGCCCCCAGACCCAGACCCCCTCCTAGGATCAAATACCGAGGCATACCAAGCGAGGCATGTTGCATTAGGGCCTAGTGGCCATGACTAGGCATACCCATTATACCGTTGATCTTGGGCAGCAGCAGCAGCCACGTTCGTATTCTGAGGAGGACTGTCGTCGTCTAGTTTCCCTCATCTTCAATGAGTGGCGAGTGGCGGATCTCCACCGCCATTCTTGTTCCTCTTTAAACTTGCATCATCGAACCTTCTGGGAATTCCTACTCGTGTTGTTTCCTTGGTCAATCTGCTGCTTCTGCTGTCTCCTACCCTCGCAAGGGTGTCTGCTCCGCCTATCGCCATTATGGACCTCCACCCACTGGATGACAATGCTCTCACACAAGAACAACAACGCAGATGTGCGTATGAGTTGTCATTTACGAGTGTCGTCGTTAATTACGGACCTGTTAGTGGCGCCACCGCCGCTTATCGGATAGCTAACGGTTGGGAGTATAACGCTATACAAGAGTGTTACCGCTTTGTCTTATCGTATCATCATAGTGTTCATGTTGTCTCGGATGATGATGCATGCCACCAGCATTTTCAACCCCTGCACCACCTTGCATGACCATTGTTGCGTATGTAAACCATGTAACCTGTTCTGCCATGCTGTCCTATGCAGTATCCGCCGGCACAAGTTCTACTGTGCCTGACCCGACTCGTCCGATCAGGTAGGCCCCTTGTTGATTAACCCATATCATCATCATCATTATATGTGTCATCATATCTATCATTATTTTCATAATCATCAGTCATGTGAAGTATATTGTAATATTAAATGTTATTATCTGCATCAAAAAATATATGTTAAATACTCCACAGTCCATTATTATTAGTATTATTAATATTAAATGTTATTATCTGCATCAAAAAATATATGTTAAATACTCCACAGTCCATTATTATTAGTATTATT